>JAPTGZ010342480.1:0-11303 GCA_029814645.1 Fowleria isostigma | reverse complement strand
TGGGATGCTGGGGTGGTCATTTGCGATTATCAGACAGGGAGGGAGTGTGATCTGTGATCTGAGCTTTAGGTCTGGCAGGCAGGGCAGGACATTTCACAGGGGGGCAGAGCTTGTCCCTGGGTGGTCACTGACCTCCCAGTCCCCCCCGGGCACGCCCCTGATATAGAAGCCTCAACCCAAGTGTGAGGAAACCATCACTCGGCATGGCAGGGTAATAAAACCACTTCTGTCTCTAGGTCCCTAAAAGGCCATAAAATCATATCACAGGTATTAGGATATTTGATATGATCATTATGATAGAATATAGATATTCTTGTGTGGACATTTTTAAGAAAACTGAATGGAAAAATTTCTAGATAACTCACTAGAACCAAAATTTCTGTTAGACATATGTCCAATGTTTTTGTTACATATACCTAATAACGTCTAAAAAGGGAATGCATTTTACTAATTCTGACACCCCTTGTTCTTCATCAGTACATAAGGTGATGTTAGTTCATATTTGTGTACACTTGGTTAGCTCAAATGTTGAGTAAACATGTGCTCACGGTACAATGTTATGTGCAAGCAAGATAGTTGTAGGTAACAGATTAAAAAAAAGACACAAAGTTATCTCTAATTTTTAAAAAAAAAACTTTTACATAAGGCACCTTAAAATAGTTCTAAATATCTTTACTTTCTGTAATTTTCATTATCCATTTCTAAATAAAACCATAAAAAAAAAGAAAAAACAAAACAAAACAAAACACTAATTTCATGGTAACTGATCAAATGCCTAAAATCTCCAGGCCCCAAACTTTACATGCAATAAAAAATACTTTTTGGAAAAAGATAGTATAAAAATCTCAACACAGTATGTTGGATACACATAGTAAAAGTATATGGAAAAAAATAACTTCATGTATTACATTTTTTTATAATTTATTTTTTAATATTTCCAAAAAATGAGAAAATTGCAGTCTTCATATGGGTGTAACTTTGTTGTCAACAGGAATTTTTCTAAACCAAAAACAGATTAAAAAAAAAACAACAACCTAGACACCATTAACTAAAAATAAGGTATAATGGATATTGGGAGGGCAATTTTATTTTTTATTTTTTTTTTACCACAGATGTATACGTCCCCTTGACCAGGCTCATATATCTTTTGACACAGTGCAATAGCAAGAGGACAGGAATTACATAAGAAGTACAGAGTGTCTGAAAATACCAAATATTCTATTCTAGCTACAACACAATTTCCAAAAACATTGCGATCTTGAGTAAAATCTAAATGAAAACTCATTAGTGATTTGCAAGTCTTATAACCTAGATTTTATTCATGATAGGAAATATAAAACATTAAATATTTTAGCGGTGAAAATTTGCTATTTTAAGAAAAAAAAAAGTAATTTAGAATGTCATAGCAGTAACCTGTCTCCAAATACTTGAGATGGGACCATGTTTACAACTGTGCAGCATCACCTCTTCTTTTAACAACAGTCTGTAAACATCGGAAAACGAAGGAGACCAGCTGCTGAAGTTTAGGAAAGAAATGCTGTCATTCTTCATGTACTTTAGCTGCTCAGTCTTGTGTCTTCTTTGTTGCATTTTCCATTACATGATCTGCCAAATGTTTTCCTTTGGTGAAAGGTGTGAACTGCAGGCAGGCCTGTTCAGCATCCGGACTCTTCTACCACAAAGCCACACTGTTGTAATAGATGCAGTATGTGGTTTATCATTGTCTTGCTGGAATATGCAAGGCCGTCCCTGAAAAAATACTTTTGCATGTGTAACTTCCAGCAGCGACGGTGCCTTTCCAGATGTGCAAACTGCCTTTTCCATAGGCACCAATGCACCTCCATACCATTTGAGATACAAGCCGGATGGTCCCTCTGCTCTTTACTCCAGAGGACCAAACTCTAACAGCTGAAATTATGAACAAATACAAATATATTTTTAGGAACATAGTCCATTTTGTTTTTTTAAGTGTTCACTATGTGACATTCCTGCCAGTCTCTGTGCTTATTTGATAATTGTGTTGAGGTGTGTTTGTTCCAAGAATTTAGCAGTTTGTTGACATTCATGGACTCTATATCTAAGCTGGGGATGGGGCCGATCCGACTCCAACGTAACTGTTGAATCGGAAATTTCCGATCCAACTTGCGGAGATTTCCGATTCATGATTTGTTTTTTTATGTATTTATTTATGTTAGAACAAAATACACAGTAATTATGATAAATACAGCATAATGATGATATAACAAAATAAACAATGATTGAAGATTTCCGATCTATGTTTGTCTGTGTTGTCTGCTGAAATGACTCTACAAGTCTGTGCTGGCTGCTCTGCTAGCTGGCTACAAAATGTGGAGGGAATTTTCTGAACGGAAACATGTCTAAATGAGACATGGAGTAATGGGATGCTCCTCTGTTCACGAGATCCATACTGCAGTTTGTAGCCCGCCAGCAGGCGAGCAGAGCAGCACTGTGGCTAACCAACTTTGGCTCACAACTGTGACATGATGCAAGAACCATGGCACGAATGGGAACCTTCCATCCCGAAACCGTGTCGAACCCCCCCCCACACTTCCACAGGAAACACTGTAACATTAGACAAGTTGACCCTTTATGAATATCTGTGTTGGATTTAGTAAATATTGACAGTCCATTTGAAGCCCTTACAGTTGCGTATTCATTTTCATGATGGGATTTATCCTGTTAACTAGATTTCCTGTTTTTTTCTGACTTTATACTTTCCTCAAGTTGCCTTTTGGAGTGTACGTGCATACATCTGTACGTATAATATTCGTCTATAGAGAGGAGTATATTACAGCCTCATATAAAATTAACAATAATGATAACGATAATAATAATAATATTAAAGCAAACAGAGCTCTGGTATTAGAATAATATCGGTATTGGCAGATATCCAAATTCTGGATTGGATTGGAAGTGAAAAAATGTGGATTGGTGCATCCCTAATCTAAGCAATGTGGTTTATAGATTGTACACTGCAGACACGTGATTTATTCAGTTACACAGAGGCAGGATTGTCACTTTCTTACCTTCTAATCTAAATGTAAATTGTGTACAGCAAAATAAGAAATTAAAAAAAAAACCTGCATAAAATGCTCATGACAGTAATCTATATTGTGGTTTATGTGAGCACACCAGGGATAGTTCATGCTGGAACATTAAAAGATATGTACTCATAATAAAGTAAATGTGTGTTCAGAGGCTGTTTGCTGAGCCTCCATCTGGAATACAGTTAAAAACTAAACTTGAATTTCACTAAATAAATACCCAAGATAAATAAATGAATACATACAGACATACATATAATACATAACCATATTTTTTTCTTTCTTTCATCTGTAAGGACCTGTCAAGGAGATGAATGAAAATGGACCCCCGGGTGGGAAAATTCTGCAAAGGGTGCAGTTGTGTTCATCTTCATTCTCAATTAAAAAAACCCAACATAGCTAATATTTTTTTCAGACATACATGCCTATTTTCTGATAGAATAAAATGTAGAGAAGACTAGAATTACAGATGAACAGATTAAGAAAAGAAGTTTTGGATGTTACCGTAGCTATAGGTTAAAAGATCTATCCCATAATGTACCAGAAGTGGTGGTATATGTTTCTCAAAATTACTAGAAACATCAAATTCAGCCCTTAAGTGAATGATGATTTATTGTAAATCATCTCAAACTGAAGTAGTTGTTTACAAAAAAGACCCAACAGAAAAATAAATAAATAATAAATGCACCCAATTATATCACCATTTCTTTTTTTTTGTTACTCTTATTCCAACATTGGAGGGCAGATTTAAGGCCCTACTTTTTTTTCCTTCTTGTCTTGTATTAGCCTGCGTCAGATTTAATGCTTAAATTGTAGCTGTTCTCAGCAGGATGATTCCGTTTGCCTTCACGTCAAGTCAACAGAGTCCTCTTTGTTGGCAAAGTTGCTGACTTCCTGAAGCGAAGAGGAAATACAACATTGCTACTGCCAAAAGAGGGCTGAGTGTGACACGTCCTGGTCGCTGCACAGGCCTCTAAACAATGCTGGCACAGAAAACACACATACGAGATGGACAGGACTCATACTGGGCTGGGAGTGTGTCTGTGAGGCACACATATAACATACATAAACATGCCTGGATAACAGCAGGGGAAATATGCAGACTGACTCTGAATATGCTCTGTAGACTAGTGCTCTGTAGACTAGTTTGTATATAACGTGGACATCTTTCCATCTATAAATACAGGAATGCACACACTAAGGCTTTGCTCAGCTCAGATTGTTCATATCAGATCTTTGAGACAAGAGGTCAACATTGTTATTTGTAAGTAATCAGATCAGAATTATGTGTCCAGATACAGTATTAGTAAATTATAAACTGCTGTGATACTGGATCAGCCAATAGTAAAGGTATGCTGTCTACCCTGGTTAAGTGTGCTACTGCCTATCTTGACCAGGACGGTCTTGTAAAGCAGATTTTTAATCTCAGAGAATCTTTCCTGATAAAATACAGCTTAAATAATGTTTTCCAGTTGATTTCATTCACATGTTGGACTATAGACTGTCATGGCTCAGGACACTGATGTGTGTGACGTTGAGACTGTTTATCACCAATGAATTGCACCAATTGATTCTATGTCTGTTCAGAGGATAAATTAGACTGCTGGCTAAATGGTCTGTACTTATATAGCGCTTTTCTACACATTAATGGTTCTCAAAGCACTTTACAATTAAAGCTTCACATTCACCAATTCATACACCGGTGGGGGTCTGCCACTATGCAAGGTACTACCTCAGTAATCACTGCGGGAAATTAAGGCTTCAGTGTCTTGGCCAAGGACACTTCTACATGTATACAGTTGGAGGCGGGAATCAAACCACTGACCCTTCGATCATTGGACGACCTGCTCTACCACCTGTGCCACAGCCGCCCAGTAAAGCTGAATGCTGAAGAAACTTTGGTAGACATTGCAGAACAGCTGTCCAGAACTGTGGATTTTCTGCTGTTTTTACTTCCTGGTTATCCTTGGTTCAAACAGACTGTGTCTGTGTAATTCCTGAATACACAATAACTGGGTTTCCATTACCCTCAGAGATGCACAAAAAGTAAATCGTACAACAGAAAACTGGTAATGGAAACACAGGAATCGCAAAAACTATCAAAGTTCGCAAAAAAGTTTTCATGCTTTCATGAGGTAGTTTTTCAGATGTTTCAAAATATTGCACAAAAGTGTTATGGAAACAGATTTTGCGCATTATCACTGGTCATGGGCATGACAAGTCCGGTGCCTTGAGAGGTTCAACAACAGAACCGTTCATTAAATGTTGGCTGGGTCATTCAGCAATTCTGGATCCACAACTTGTTGGTGAATTCTGTACAATTCTGTCCCAGGGACTTTACTAGAACCATGTATCAGAAGCCAAACCCATCAATGGAAAAATCTACAAAGCTTTATCAAAACTGTAGAAATATCGGTTTTATTTTGCAGAAAACAGTAATGGAAACCCAGCTATTAATGCTGTGCTTTTGAAGACAGGTTTTACTTTGCAGGATCAGATTTTTAAATCTGGGAGGAGTGTCTCTCAAGAATTTCATACTATTACGTAGTTGTGGGAGATGTATCAAGATGAAATGGGAAGACAAAAAAATGTGTGATCGAGATGTAGAAAAGCTCAAAATGTCCTTTTTTTCCCAGATGTCACTGGTCCTTGTTTTTGGATTTTCTAGTGAGTGTTTTGGGGGCCCATCTTTAATATTTATTTAATTTTAGCTTGCTGACCTCCTTAATATGGCTTCAGCATCAGAGCAAAACTGACAGACAGCTGCACTGTAATTGTAGGTTAATAAAGTTAATAAGTTTACTGTTTTTCTGTCAATAAACTAATATTTGGCAGTAGCTAAACCATCACCCTTAATGCTCTACTGGTTCTGCTCTTCTGTACAAATATGGTCACTTCTAGCTCCAAAAGTTGAAGATAACAACTGTCAAAACATGAACTCCAGCAGTTGTAAAACCAGTGGCTCTATTCACATCTTGGTGTCCCTGAAATGCTGATGGTTTAAAGTATGGCAACTCTGGGGACCAGTTATTTTGACACATATGTTTTTAGATCCAGAGATCTTGCCTTTAAAAGATGATTATGCAGTCTTTGAATATTTACAGCGAGCTGAAGAAAGCTGGCATGACATTGCCCCAGGATGTGATGTTATATAGAGCCAGTGTTCCAGAATCCATGGTGTTACACAACGGCATCATCGTCTTGCTGATCTAGCATTACAAATGATCAGGATTCCTTTCAAAACAATTACAGTGTGTGATTTCATCCTGTGTTTTGAGGGTGAGGAGCTCCCTGACCTCACTGTCTCCCCAGACATTTTTACAGTACTGTGTTGGTTGCTGAAGGTCAGCTGTTATCTTTTTTTGATGATACATCATAAGAATATCACACCCCTTTTTTGCAGTGGCTTTGCTTTTACACAAATATCAATTCAGCTCTCAAAGGTAGAAGTTAGTGCTCCCATTCCATTTTTACTACCTTTTTTACTGGTTGGTGGAAAGTTAAGGTGAAAATGGAAGGGAAAAGGTACTATATCATTTGTTTTCCTGGTCAGTTATCACCTTCATGGTTTCTTCAAGTGGTATTTAAGTTGTTGTTCGTACACCACAAATCAATCTGAATAGCTTGGGTCTGGAACAGATTTGGGTTTGCAGTCTGAATAAAAACCCTTTCTTCCACTCATAAACCTCCAGGGACAATCAGTTTGAAAATGCACTCCCCTAATTACAGTTGAAGGTTCAGAGGAAAGGTGATTCAGAGGTTAAGTGACAGTCAACTTTAGCGCTGTAAAGTGCTTTGACCCGATGCCACTGCAGCCCAGAGGGGCCTGCAACGCACCACCAAGGTCAACACCAATCTACATCAATGAAAACAAATGATGACTAAGAAACAGAAAACATTTAAGGAAAAATTACATTCACAGCTACAAATCTATCCCAACATAATGAATTGCTATTGTTCTTAAGAAGAAAAAAAACAGCTGCTCTTTAAAATGTAGGGTGTTTTTCGCTGGAGGAAGAAATGACAGTTATTGTGAACAAATTTAAAGCCCAGAATGGACATAAACAAAAGGGGGACTTCCCATGTTTGGGATTTGTTTTGTTTTTTTGTCTTTTTTTGGCAGCCACTGGCTTGTATGAAGCATTTGTTTCTTTCACTCTCTATTTTGTCTGATAGTTACGTGTATTTGATGTAGGTTTTGCTTAATATGTTTCCATATTTTTGTTTTGGAGGGAACTGAATCAGCTTGAATTTATTTGGAGTTCTCTGGAAAGGCTTGAAATATTCAATTGTTTAACAGAACTTATCTTCAGACAGACATAAAAGTTATTGTTGCTTTATGTTTGGTAAATTTGGCAGCTGTTGAAAAAAAAAATCATTATTTGAGTAAAAGAAAGGACATAGTTATGGTGACTCTTGAGGGAGCTCCCCACTGGTAAAATAACCCTGATGTCATCAGAGTTTTTCTGAGAATTTGTTCTATAAAGACCATTTATGACTGAGAAGAGGCACTGGCTCTGAGGTGCATTATGGGGAATGAAGAATTAAGCATCTTTGGCATCTTTCTAATGCAACACTCAGCTGTGTAGAAATCAATCAGGTCATACCTCTTCAAAACATATATTAATTGCAGACATGCACTGTGGTGTTGAATTGTTTGGTTACTGTTGTAAATGAAGGTGTGTTACTCAGTCAGCTGCCTGGTCTTATAGGGATCTCTTTCTGGGTTTCATTGTTTATAGGTGACCTGAGGCTCCTGAGACCACTTCAGCTGACAGCTGACTGTGCAGCTGTGGATATTAATGGGTGATCAAAGGCTTATTTAACCTTTTAGTCTCCAGTCTGCTACTTCTTCAGTGTCAATGGATGTTTACATACAGTCTAATGAGGCAAGTTGATGGAGAAGTTGCGGTAGGCTGATTCCTAGGAGGACACATGGATAATAATTGAAAAAATAAAACTCTCATGTGTAAAGGATTGTTCTTTCTGAACAAGAGATTGTCATTTTTGAGGATCATGAAGTATCCAGTGGTCTTTTAGTGACATTAGTATGTGAACATTACAAACATTAACTTGTAAACTTTTTAGTTACAGTGACAAAAATGTTAATTAGATGAGTTATATTTTTCTGCTATGCTTTTAATTTTATTATGGGATAGTTTTGCTTTATTTTTAATCAAAGTCATGCTTTTATATTACTCTAATATAGCATTATACTAACCAGCTGTACTTTCTGACTCTTACATCTAAAAATTTTATGTGAAATAGCAAATTTTACACAAGTGGATGGCACCTCAGCTTCATACCAAAAAGATTCAGGGTTCAATTCTCAGTTGGACCAGAGCCTTTCTTTGTTGAGTTTACCTGTTCTCTTAATGCTGTGTAGATTCCTTCTGGGCGCTCCTGTGTCATTAAAAATATATAGAAGTTAGACTGTATTAATAAAGATCTGAAATTGGTTTCAGTGTGACTTTGATGGCAGCTGCCTGCTCCTAATATATGTGCTATCTGTCAATGCTTATGTTAGGTAATGTGTGTCTGTATTAGGATTAAAGTGGAACTTGGCAACATTTTACCTTTTTTTTTTTCTTCGCTGCTTTCCATTCTTCTTCGTTGGTGTTGTATCATTTCTCTGGGGACACCTCTCCTAGAGGACAATCACTGTCGTAAAACCAGTAAACCCTCCCATATGACCATGGGCAGTTGTTTTCAATAAAGCTGGTGACAAGGCAAAGAATAGTAATTGAATATGCTACTGGAGCTGAACAAGAAATTTAGCCGGACACTGAAGTTTCAGACATTTGTTTTCACTTCATGGTGGATGCCACTGAACTGGAGCTGCTCAAGCAGCGTGATCTAACAGCTGCAGACACCCAGTTAGCTGTGTGGCTAACGAAATCCTACTGTAGGTCATTGATATATTGTCATTATTCAACCATTTTGGTGACCAGGTCCACCCCTGGGGAGATCCGTTTCCCCCTGGATTACACACTGGCTATCTGGGACTCATAACGCACAGCTAACCTACCAGCTGAGGCTTAGTCTGCAGCCGTTAGCATCGCGCTAACAGGCTAGCATTAGCCACAGAGCTGAAGAGCAGCTACACTATTTATTTCATGCCTGATGGTGATGCCTTTCAATTGAAAGTCTAAGGAACTTTCCTGTTGTTTATTTTTATAATGAGAACTTTATTTGAAATTGCTACTAGGCTGCTGTTGTTGTTCCAGAGTCGTGGAACAGAGTCTGTTGTCTGTATCAGAGTCCAGAATGACATTGTGTTTTTGTATCTGTTATGAGTCCATGGCATCTAAGTTTATCCATTTGTGGATGAATAAAGACATCTATCTACCCAGCTAAGCTGTACAGTTTAAGAGCTAACTGGCTAACATATAACAGCCTCCACCTGCCACTGCACCAGACCCGTTAGCATTAGCATGCTATCATCCCAGAGCTAATGTTTACTGTACATGAATCACACAAATGTCATTCAACCCCAGCTACAACTAGATTTAACTGATAAAAGTCTGTGCTTATAATAAAAACACAGTCCTGAAGCAGACAAAGGATCTATTAAACTGAACAAACATTCACCTACGGGACAAACAGCCATAATTGCAGTAATAATATGCATGTATATAATGTTACAATAAGTAATGAGTATGCCAAGTCTCTGCTAGCCAAAAAGTATCGATGATATAATAAGTACATAAACGAGTAAACACAATAGCATCATCAAGAACACAAATCCACTTAAATAATAGAGTATAGAGAATGTATCTGTGTTGGCTCTGTCCTAGTAAACACCTGTGAAGGCATGCTAGCTAGTGTTTAGTTAGCCATTGATATTTCGCTGGAGCTATGGTTGTGTGGTAGTACTGCAAATGGTGCCATTTCTCATGAGAGACAAGATCTTGTGCCACCATGACAATATCTTAGGTGTATTGGGACAGCTTTGAGAAACTGCAAGTGGCAGTTTTCAACGGAGAGGCACTAGTGGGAGGGTGGAGTGCATCCATTAACCCCAAAACAAGCTATTTAACCATTACAATTAATTTGAAACTGTTTAATTAAGGTAAAATTTTGCCAAGTTCTCCTTTAAGGGCGAGAAATAAAAATAAACAATCTCTGTGCTTGACTTGAAGCTCACTTGGTAGCAAGAAGAACCTGTGGGCATACGAGTGCCCTCTTCCATGAGGTAGGAGTACTGGCTCCCTCACCGTGGGCCTTTTTTTGCAGTTCTACAATTGATCTGCTAGACTGAACACGTTACACACATACAGTTGTGGAAAATAATTGTTAGACCACCCCATGTTTTTTTTTTTTTTTTCCCGATTTCTTGTTTATTTTAATTCCTGGTACAACTAAAGGTGCTTTTTTTGGACAAAAATATGATAACAAAAATAGCCATAAGTGTTTAATTTAAGAGATGATTTCTAGCAATTTTTCATGGTTTCCTTTATAACCAAAAAAATCATAAGTTCTTATATCAATAGCTACGACATTGTAATGATAAAAATTGTGCTTTTAGGCATTCCATATTTTCTTCTCCATCTGTTTTGGTCACATGAAACACACAGGAGTTAGTATTAGCATAAATATTGTTTTTGATGACTTTTGATGGTCTAAAAAATTTTTTCTGTGATTGTACATTATCTATGAAATGTTTCTAACTGGTAGTGCATTAGGATCACCCAAGTGCACACACTCAGACTCACAGGTTAAAGTCAGAAATAGTCTTTATTAGATCTGAGCTCATATTGGCAGTAACAGAAAGGCAGGACTGATAATTGGAGTTCTTTCTCTGTTACTTGCTTGCCAGATGGGGACCTGCTATGGACAAAACACAGACGTCAAATAGAAGTTGAGGAGGCTAATAGAAAATCTCTTAACTCAAGGCAGAAGCTTGTTGGGTTTCTGAAGCAGAGTCCAGGAAACGTGGTCAAGAATTGTTGAGGTTTGAAGCAACAATTTGGCAATGAGTAAATGACCAACACTGCTTATATACCAGCCAGCTGATTAGTCACAACTATGAGGAACAGGTGGAAGTAATGTGGCTGATGAGGGATGAAGGGAGTTAGGCTACGTTTACACGATGACGGTCTGAAAAGAAAACACAAAAGTCGCTTCGCGTCTTCACTCATTATTCCGTGTTTAAACGAGTGTTTTCAGGAGGAAATCTGCGTGCATTCCGTGACGCAGAAGTGAGTGGAATCCGACTGACTATGCATGCCAGGCGGC
>JAPTGZ010342359.1:0-11317 GCA_029814645.1 Fowleria isostigma | reverse complement strand
CCCAAAATCTAATCGATTGTTCCTTGTGTCATTTCCATCATGTCCTGAAAATTTCTTCCAAATCCATCCAGTAGTTTTTGCGTAAAGTTGCTAACAGACAGACAAACAGAAGACAGACAAAATATGCCTATGAAGCGTCATCACCTTTCTTTTAGGAACAAACACCTTATGGAAATACTTCAACACACACAGGAGATTAAAATCTCACACCCTACTGTATGATAAAAATCTGTAAGATACTGCTGCTTTAAGGGAAAACATACATATACCTGTGACCGAGATGAGGATCTCTGATGTTAGGAAAATGTGACTTATGACACTGTCCAATAAGAGCTCAGTTCATATGGTGGGTCAGTGATACAGTGATACTAGACATCATAAATATATGGATTTGGCTTTGATTATTTTGTCTGCACAATTTATTTACAAAAAGATGCACAGCTGCTGTAAAACGATATATACACAAAGGAAAAAAGTACAACTTCTGGAAAGTTCTTACATAGCAGTACAAACCTCTAGTTTTTTAAAGAATTTGTGAAATACAAAAATTATACTGAGGATACCAATCATCAGCAAAAACATAACCTCCTCGGCGAAGTTAATGATGTAGATGAAATGTTATGGTCAAAAATTTAAAATGTTGCCTAATTTTTTGCTGCCTTTTTAACCTTTTCAAGTTGATTTCATATTGTTATTCATATTATCATTCATATTTATTCAAGTATGCATGTGCATTTATTACATTTACTACTACAAACAGCCTGTACAAAGAAACACCAGGAGCTGCTGAAGTATTTTCCATTCTGTCCATAGTTTTTACCTCATATACTTATCTAAATAATGGTTTGCACTGATGCAAAAACACAATTTTATGTTTTTTCTATATGATTTTGCTTTTGCATGAGATATGCAGAGTTTTAGTGATTTCATGTAAAGTTTTGTGGTTGTGTGTATAGAAATAATTGATATAGTTTTCGTGGTTTATGTTAAAAATATATAAGTTGTTTTCTCTCTTCTGATATAACAACCAATAAAATAATTCTTAGCTTTTATGAACATCTACTTAAAAATACTTAATTTTCATGGAGGATTATATTATAATAAATGGGAATAAATCCCTTACAAAAGGTTGAATGTAGAGAAAGGTCACCACAAATTTAGGTCTAGGTTTTTAAGGGTTAAGTATATGATATGTGCCATTATTATTATTATTATTATCATCACTAATTTCTCTGTGACATGAACACTAGTACAAGTGTTAAGTTACATAAACATTTAAATGATTTACTGAATGCACATGCTGATGGTCTTGGTTTATGCAAAAAGTCCAGGTTTAGCTGTTTTCTCTTCTTCCCGTCTTCAGGGGCGGCTCAGCGTCAGTCATGTGTTAAAACCAGAATATGTTTACCACTCAGGAAGTGCCAGCTGGGTTTGGGTTGTTTAAAGACACAACATGCTGTAACACACACGCACACACATCCAGCTCAGTTTACATGACTAATTATAACTCACCATTCATTTTATATTAATTTAAGTGCCATTCGTTTGAACAGAACATATTTGTAATCACTGAAGCTCTACAGATGAGGCGATGGGTGGGTGTGTATTTTTGTGCCACTTTAAGGTTTTGTTTTAGGGTTAAAGTTGGTTTAAATATGATGGTGGTTAAAGATTAGATTTGGGGTCTGGTCAGTGGATGCACACACACACGTACAAGTGAGTCATGTCTTCGTTTGTGAGCTGGTCACATTTCCCTTTAGACCCCACTTTCTTTCTTCAAATGCCTTTACGCATTTACTGATCCTGGATCTGCAGCGTGTCGTCCACAGTGCAGGTTGTGCAACACTTTGACATTTCAGGCTAAATAGGTTACAAGCGACTTTGAGTTCATGCTTAAGATGAGACCCTTTGTTAAGAAGCAGAATGGAAAATGTGGCCAAATGATGTTTTGAGGAGGTAGTTTACAGTCACGTCTCTTCCCACTGAAAGAAGTGTCTTCATTTCCTCAGCAGTAAAATCTTAGTCTGATCTTAATCCACCCAGTTTTAATCCACTCAACGACTTGTGCTGAAGGTCAAACCTGATGACCTCTACCATCACTGAAGTCTAAGAGTAGTATATTTTTATTCAGATTTGATTTTAATTTTCAGATTTGATGGCCTCGATAACTGATGATTCAACCAACTCGTCTCTAAATGGCTCCACCTTCTGGAATTACAGTGCTACTACAACTACTTAGTTAAAGCAGCATTAAAACTACATGTTTTTAAGGTGTAAACTGAATTATATGACTCTACTATGATTTAACACATGTGTATATTTATTATAAAACTGCAAATATTTTCCATGAAAATCTTTCAATGCATTATTACATATATTGCTTACTTTTTATAATCAATATTATTACTACTGTAATCAATAGTGTTACTATTGTTAGTATTGATTTTGTTGTTATGACTATTATCATTATTATTATTATTACTGTTGTTGTTGCTATTAATTCTAATGTGCAATTGCCTGTTTTTATGACTGTTTTATAGTTACTGTTGTTATTATTATGTTCTTTTCATTTTATCTTCTAATTCCTTTTATGTCATGTCTGTACATACAGTATTTTATAAAGTTCAATTTGATCTAATCTAATCTAATTTAATCTAATCTAATCCTGTAAAGATGTATTCACATGTTTATGTAATATTTCTTTACATTGTGAGATTTAACTTAACAAAAATCAATCAATCAATGTTAACTCCTCTAATCAGAATCAGAGATGTGTTAAACCAAAGCCATTATACTTTTTTATTCTGTCCAGACTCCCCCTGGGGCTTTGACTTACATGTTTGCATATGTGGTTGTAAGTTTCTTTGTTTTATGTTATGTATTATACTTTTTAAACCAAATTTACTGTGAAGATTATTTAATTAATAATCAATATTATATTTATCACAATATAAAAGTCAAGGCTGTTTCTTGCTATAGGAAAACTATGCAAATGCTTAGGGCCCCCAAGCCACCAGGGGCCCCCAATGCTCCACGTTCAGCCTCGTCTGAGGAAAAGTCAAATGTCCTGTCTTTATCTGAAGCTATCTCATGTGTTTATTACATCCATTATGTATTCAAAGAATAAATGTAGGATATAAGTAAAATAAACTGCAGTGATAAGCTGTGGCTGGTGTTTTTGTGTTATTATTAAGTTATATTCATTAGACTGCACTGTCACACAGTTAGTGACGTAGTGTGTCACCGACAGATATGATGGGAATGATTGACAGCTATCCACCTACCATTCCCCATAGCGAGAGAATAAAAAACAAACACCATAATGGCATCAAATAGAAGTTATCTCAGCAGTTGTATTCTTTTGTTTAAAGTAAAAAATATATATATTAACACTCAAAATTGGGTGTTATTTATTAATGCATAGAGGATTGTTGTTTTCTTTTTTTTTTTTAATCAGTTTAACTTGCCTGAGTGGCTCAAGTTCAGATGTTTAATTTTAACTGTAGCCTGTTTTACTCATGAAGTGTAATGGACTGTGGCATTTTAATCAACCATCTAAAGGGTTAGGGATCTCTTTATTGTAGTTTGACAAACTAAGGGCCCCTAAACAGCATCTTGCTTCGGGCCTCCACGAAGCTAGAAACGGCCCTGCTAAAACTATATTATGACATTTGTCATTATTATTATTTTTTTATATATATCCCAGACCCCTGTAGAAAAGAAACTCCTGAATTCATTGTGTCCCAATACTGGTGCCAATATAGTGTATGAGTTAGACAATTATGCTCTGAGACTAATGATATTAAAAAATATAATAAAATAAAAAATAGTGACTAAATGTCCCATTGGGGAAAATCCACCCATAAATGATCAACTGTAAAGATGATGGGGAGTAAAATGTGAAGCTCCAGTAAAACAGTCCATTAAACTGAAAACTGTGATAAGGAAAATGGGCTGCACAGAAACTCCACTGTGATGTCTGTGAACAGTGACACTAGTGGGTCGGCTGTGTGTCCTGAGGGTGGGTGGATTATTCTCAGGTTTGTGCTTCACATTTGCATCATGAGTCTGTGTCTTTCATCGTCCCGTGTCGTGCGTTGCAGAGCATCGCTAATATATGCAATATTTTCTTAGTTTTTTTTGCTAATCCAGACCTATCTGAACTCATGCATCTCCCACCGTTTTGCAGGTTAAAAATAGTCCGGAGCATTAACCTAGATTAGGAGGACGTGTTCTGCAGGGATCCCCAAGGATGCGGTTCTTTTCTCCTCCGCATCACAGCCTCTATACGTCGGTCCATTTCTCAGCGGGACATCAGTCATCATTCTCCAAAACCTCCGAACAAAAACTCCCCTATTTAAACCTCCCCCCTTCTGTTATCGCTGTAAGGGTTTAACAGCTCTTAATGAAGCAGATTGGTGTCCGATCCAACAGTATCTGCATTGAAGTGAATGGATCTGCGGTCATTCACTCACCTTCTGTTGAGTCCCAGTCAGCCCATTAGTCCCAGTTGTTGACGTCAGGTCTCCTCTGACTGGAACGTCCTCCATCCGAGATGATCAGACTCTGTGCATCAAACAGGACTCATGCTGCTTGACACGCACCTCCTCATCCGTTGCTTTGCCCGGGTCTGTGTTTATAGATGCAGGAGAATCTGCGCTTCCGCTCCGGAGCTGCTGGATGCCTGGCTCACTTCCTATTGGTCCATCTTCACAAACACGAGCTCATTCAGCCGGCCAATAACAAACTGCACTGTCATCTAATTTAACACACATACCTTTAATGTTGCACCATATCTAATTCATTTATGTCCATTTCTATCTATTTAAAGTTAAAGTGTGATAATATAGTATACAGACCAGAATGTTGAATCAAAGTTGCGAGCAGCTATGAGTGGGTCCTCGTGGGTCCATGTATGCTAGGGACGCTGCAGTAAAGGCCTTCTGTGGGAATTAAGTTGTCCTCGGGTCTGACTTCTTTTCTGATTTTGTTTCAAGAAGTTTTATTTATTGTATCAGTCAGGGCCGTTTCTAGCTTCATTAGGGCCATAGGTAAGACGCTGTTTGGGGGCCCCTAGTTTGACAAACTACGATGAAGAGATGACTAACCCTTTAGATCAGGGGTGTCAAACCTGCCTCCCAAAGGGTCCAATGTGACCTGCATGATGAATTTACGAAGTGCAAAAATTATTAACTCATTTTAGTTCAGGAGCCAAATACAGACCTGTGTAATCTCAAGTAAATTAGTATAATGATCTATAAATGATAAGTACAAACTGTCTTCTTGGTCTAACGTGGAAAAATAACATTACATTAAGAAAATATTCATAGTTACCAACTATCCTTTAACAGTAAAATGTGAACAACCTAAAATGTCTAAAGAAAATTATGTACAATTTTAACAATACAAATGATAAGCTAAAGCATTATTTTGCTAAAATTGCACTTATTTTTCTTTAAAATTGTCTTTTTTTTCAGGTTATTCACCTCTTTTTGGAAAGGATAGTTTGTATAATTGCACTAAAACAAAGACGAAAAGTTGTCATTTTCAGGGTATTATGCTATTATTTTACTTGTCCGACCCATGTGACATCAAATTGGGTTGAATGTGGCTCCTGAATTAAAATAAAATGAGTTTGACACCCCTGCTTTAGATGGTCTACTAACCACAATCTATTCCACTTCATGAGCAAAACAGGCTACAGTTAAAAATAAACATCTTAAGTTGAGAACTCAGGCAAGTTCAAGTGAAAAAAAACCTATAATACAAGGAAAACAACAATCCTGCACCCCCCACCGTGCAGGCAGACCCTCCTATCAAAGGCAAGGACACCCTCTTTGCCTTTTTTATATTTATATCCCACCCTTTGTTTAGTTCAATTTGTTGTTCATTTTAATGCCTGGTACAACTAAAGGTAAATTTGTTTGGACAAATATAGTGACAACAACAAAAATATCTGATAGTAGTTTAATTTCAGAGCTGATATCTATCTTTTTTTTTTTTTTTTTTTGGTTTTATAGATAATAACCAAAATTGCATCAGTTCTTATGTCAATATCTATGACATTGTACTGACAAAAACAGTGCTTTTAGATCCGGGGTTCCCAACAGACAGAAAAGAAAACGGACAGAAAGGAAAACATGGACTGTCTTAATCAGGGGTGTCCAACCCTGGGCCTCCAGAGCTACTATCCTGCATGTTTTAGATGTTTCTCCTCCTCTAGCACACCTGACAATCGTTATCAGTCTTCTGCAGAGCTTAATGATAGGTTTATAATTTGCATCAGGTGTGTTGAAAGAGGGATCCATCTAAAATATGAAGGGTAGTAGCTCTCGACAGAGACTGTTCTGGGCTATGTGGTGCTCTAGGTGAGATATTGATTTTAGAGTTGTTGTGTCAGAATTCAATAGCACCCCTATAAACAATCAGGACCCCCATTGCCCCCCCAATAATAATTTTCTGGTGCTGCCACTGACTATATGTCAATAAATAAAACAGATTTACATGTTTACAAAAAATGTTAACTTAAAATAAGAAATTACAACAACCACTGAGATGACTTCCTTTTTATGTTATGGTGTTTGTTTTGTTTAATACTCCGGCTAACAGGAATGGTAGATGGGTAGCTGTCAATCATTCCCATCATCTGTGTCAATGGTCTGCTATGTCACTAACTGTGTGATGGTGTGGTCCAATGAATATGACCTAATAATGAGTCAAAAAAATTCTGAGGTGCAGAAGACACTGTTGTTGGATTCTAGAATCAGGAGAGTTTACTTGCAGCAAGGAATTGGTTCCAATGCTCAAACACTGATGATGTAATGTTCTAATTCATTGGTCCAAGTGTCCAGACATTTACGACATACGAGCCATAGCTCACTGGTCTAGGTGTCCGGACATGGATAACACATGTGTCGTACGATCGAGTTCACCATTGGTCGAGGTACCTAAACAAAGTTAGGTAAGTGTTTGGTCACACTCCTTCTCCTGACAAGTGGCAGTTTCCACATGCTGATAAACAATGCTGATATCTCCAGAAATTATGTCAGCAGTGGTGTCTCTGTTGGTGCCTCACAGTAGAAGAAGCACTGGCCTTATCCAAGAAGAGGAGACACTTCGGGTGTTAATCTTTAGATGTTGCAATGTCACTGTGACCCAAGACTCAACCCCATGACCTAAAGCACACTTACTCTGAGCATTGTCTAAGATAATTTTTCTTGAACATGATGTCAAAAAAACACTAGCCACAGCTTATCATTGTAGTTTATTTTAGGGCAATGGTTACTGCCACAGTACTGTGGCACAAAATATCAGTTTGTCAATTGCCATAGACCAATCACACGTTAGCATTTGTAGTAGAGCCAATCATGGATACTTTTACATGAACTCATTAGCCTCTTATTGACACAACACTGTAGATATACAAAGTTCACCTTAGTGCATTCTTTTGTGCATTTTGCTACCACAGTACTGTGGTAATTGATGGAGGAAATGACAAATTAGTAATAGTATGTAGGATAAAATATGAATTTTTGTTGTAAATGCTGTATAAGTTGTTGTTTTATGGTGTTCTTTGCTCTGTGCAGTCAGTAAGATTGAGGCTGGAGAAGGTAGGCGGAGTTACATATTAGATATGGCAGTGTGTCCTGTGACTTCTCTTAGTTCTGGGTCAGTTCAGTGTATTAAGTTCTATGTTCCGAATTCTGCACTCTGAACATTGTCCCAGTGGCTGATTTATATAAATGGCATATTTACCTCCTAGCACCATGCCCACCACATTGGAAAATGTATAGGGAAAACAAAGCTGTTTTATCCAGGGGTCAATCTCAAGTTTTCCATATTGCAATCCAATGTGTTACCTGTTGAGCTAAACCTCTACTGTATTTCCATGCTATTCACTATCTGATTTCCTTAGTACTTTCCGGATGTGATGTCTCAGGTGTGAAAAGTTACCAGTCTACACATGATATAATGAGGGCACTGAGTGGTTCTGTAGTAATAGACCAGGGGTGTCCAAACTACAGTTGGCCCGCGGCCAGGTCTCATGCAGACGCATCACTTGTGGCCCACCAGTATTTATGACCAGAGTAATATTATACACACATTAAAAAAAAATCTATTTTATGTTTCACCAAAAGGTGGCAGCAGTGTCGTATAACTGCCCTCACGTACTGTGTGCCCATGATCCGTTCTGATCAATTTGTAAAATGACAACTCTGTCAAATGGGTCAAATATCTGGTCCAACACATTTATCGCGTTTGCCTGGATGAATATGTAATATGGGTGCTTCTGCCACAACGCACAAAATTATTGGTAGGAGGTAATGCATATACTATATATTTAGTATGTGTGATGTGATTTAGCAAACCTAAACTGATGTCGGTGGTTGATTTTGCGCCTATATTGACCACGTCTAAAGACAGTTTTAACTGGCACGCACTGTAAAAAAGCCAACTTGTATTTTTTGGCCTAAAACAGGAATTTAAGTTGGTAAAACTTGAAAATATAGATTATTGACCTTTAAGGTCATATTAATTAGCACAACAAAGAAAGCCAGTTGTTTGTTTCAAATCAATTGGTGAATTGTTAATACTTTTAACTTTAAGTTGGGTTCAATACAAGGAACAACAGTTCTGATAACTCGTATTTCTTTGATGTGAAATGTGAGAAAGCCAACTTTCTGAGTTGGCACTTTTCACTTGACGTCTCATTGTGGCGGTGCTGCCTCAGCTGGGGACAACACAGGTAAGTTTAACCAACCTTTAATTACTTAATTAAGTTACAATGATGAGGCCTGCAATAGCCCCAATACACAGTTCCAGTTTGGCAGGTCATCAGCAAATCAAATGGAATGATGCTTCAAAGGGTGATATTTTGCTAAACCAACTTTTCTTAGTCTTTGGTTGATTTATTTGTATATTTTTGACCCTAATAGTTGATACAGTTTGAGTTTGAACCCTCCAGGTGTTGCAGATCTATATTTATTTTCATTTTGGCTGAAATCCAGTGTATTTCTACAGCCTGTTTTAATTTCTTCCTAGTTTGTTTTATCAGTAATTACGTTGCTACATTTGCACAAAGTCAAGTCCAATGAAGTCTCTCCGAGTACGACATCGGCAGCAGTGGTTGTAGTCATTACGGTTAACTCCTGGTCCAGATTTAAACACATCTAAAGTATATTTACACCTAATAATCATACACACCAATCTGAGACAGACATTTTCTAGACCTTTAACACCATAACTGGCTGGTCTGTTTATGATTTTAATGCATTTGTTGGGATTCCCAGCTTCATTTAATGGACTTGAGACTGACCATGGTAAAGTTAGTATCAAAAGTCTTGGTTCTTACTGGTTTTTCATTGTTGTCCTGGTGCTCCTGACTCGTTGTTGCCATTATTAATTATAAATTACAATATTTTATTATCACTAGACCAGTGTACTGTATCTGAAAACTGCAAAAAATGGCTGAACAGCACAGTCAACATCCTGGAAGGGGCGGGGGTGAAGTGACTCATTGTATTTAAAGGGCCAGCACTCATATCATCCACCTCATTTCATTAGTCATGAAAAAACTTGAAGATGGACCTGTGGAGTAGAATTAATGAAGAATTCAGACCAAACATAGACTTTACAGTTTATGTGGACCACAAGGACATGTTTTAAAATGAAAATTTTCATTCTACAAAAGCAAAATATCACTCCTTTAATGTGGTGGGATGCAGGGATGTTGCTGCAACACTGTGGGTGTTTGACATTCTATATTCTACTCTTATGTTCTGGTCTGTGTTCTCTTGTGAGAGTTCATAAGGTATTTGTGTTTATGGGAGTTTAGGTGAGTGTGTGGGCGTGGCAATAGTTTATCTGGCATTTTGAGTTCATGTTTGTTTTTCTGAAGTGACACCATGACTGTGAGTCGTATTCAGAACAGTGCCTTTGAATACTTGGACCACACCAGCTAGGTCAGCTGGTTGGTATAATGGGCTGCAGTTTGTCAAATAAAAGTATTACTGGTAGGAGTGTAGGCATTAAAGCAGCTTCTTAATTCTGCTGTTACAATGCTGTTGAAATGGAACCTTCTTGTAAATTTTAGTGTAAATTACTAACTCACTGGGGTAAGAATTATATGATTATTCAACAAGAATGTCTGTGTTTGGTGAATGTAGGAATACATGGCATTGAAGAAATAATGATATTTTTATTCAACAAAAATATCTGCGCCCTGCGATGAACTGGCGAAATATCCAGGATGTACCCCGCCTTGCCCCTGAGTAGCTGGGATAGGCTCCATTCGACCCCCGTGACCCTAATGAGGAATCAGCGGGTTCGGAAAATAAATGAATGAATGAATATCTGCATTTGGTGAAGGCAGAAACACATGGCATTGAAACCAGAATTTCTTCGACCTTACAGGATTATCCTAATTAGGTCAAAAAGAAAATCCAAGTTGGCAGAACTCTTGTCATAACCTGTAAACCTTAGTTAAGTCAACAACAGTAGGCAAAAGTTGAGAAAACTCAAAAATCTCTTGCATCAATTCACAATGATATTTTACATTTTGTCAAGGTTTTTTTTTTTTACAGTGCGACTGGGCAAAACTTGCTGTAGTTATTGTGGATAGGAGGAGGCATAGACACAACCAAAGACAATAACGTATATTTAAACTTTATTTAACCAGGAAGTCCCTTGAGATAAAATCTCTCTTTCAAAGTAGACCTAGTATTAGCGCCGACATTAGATACAATGTAATAATGATGTGCGTGGCGCTCATCATTCAGTTTTATGTTGTATCTAATGTTGGAGCCACAGTCCACACCAGTTTGGTCCATGACCTCTATGTCAAAATCTGTGGTGGTGTCAAAATATGTTGTTGTTCTCTATATATTTGGATACATGGAATTAAGTCACTTTATGTTTTACACCTCTTAATAATTGAACTTAAAAATTGAAAGACATTAATTACCAATTAATTAATTATAATGTTTAAAATAAACCGGAGATTTATTTCAGTTTCCTGATTATTTGTTTCTTAGATATTATTTCATGTTATATGGCCCTCATATATTAAAAGCAGAATGATTTTGGTAAGACCTGTTTAGATTTGTCATATATGTATGAAATGAAAAGTATGTTGTTTGAAATAAACTTTTCATAAAATGCTAATTAACTTTTGCATATTTTAATGATTCAAAGAATGTCAGCAGAATGGTTGGCCCTCACAGGTTCACCTCATTATCTCTGCCAAGGAGGTTATGTTTTTACCGGCGTTGGTTTGTCTGTTTGTCTGTCTGTCTGTCTGTTTGTGTGCAGTATAACT
>JAPTGZ010342304.1:0-11323 GCA_029814645.1 Fowleria isostigma | reverse complement strand
TATTGGGTATATTATACCGGGTAAAAATCACCCGGCGTTAGTGATGGTGTTACTAATTTTAGCGATAGTGTTCTAGGATTAATAAGGGTCTGACAGTAATCTGATTTTGTTTCAATGTTATTGCCAACTTTGCTAAAAAGAGTTATCAAATATAATAAGTACTTTGATGGAGTAAGTAAAACATCTCCTCTACTTCTTACATTAAAAAGCGTGACTCATAATCCATCACCTATTAACCTTCAAACATCGGCCTTCATACCTGTCATCCTCTTTTTGCTCTTCCAAAGTGACCAGTTCATCGCCACTACTCTCTGCCACTTGTTCTCCCCACGGCCTCAGTGTGACTGTATCTTTAACAGTCGTCCCCCAAAGCACATTTGTCTTCACATTTTCACTGAGCGAGAACTGCAGTCGTTCCTCACACACCTGGAAAAACAGTAACAAAATAAACAATAGATGGTGAAAACACTCACAAAGGTAATTCAAAGAGTAAAAGAGATAATATTGATACGCTTAACCTGTAAAGACCCAAACATCCATCACCGACCAAAACCATCTACGGATCTAAATGTTTAATACCTGTTGATCCAGTAATCCTATCAATACAAATAAATAATTGGCGGCAGTTTGTCATCCTTTCATGGTCATCAGATATGACCCTTTTGGATGTTCAGAGGCTCCGCAGTTACCGCCTTGGAAACACAGCCATCTTCTACAACATTGATTCACTAGTAAAACCCATGGAGTTGGATCAATGACAGTGGATGGAAATGCTTGTTCAGTTAATAATATGTTTTACTAAAAAAAAAAAAGCCATTCTTTCTTTAGTTTTCTCTGTTTTTGATACAATAATCTTTAACTTTAATCTGAGCTTTTATGAACATTTACATGATCAGTAAATTAAATACCAGAAAATACCTGATTTATATGGATAAAATACATAATACAAAGAACAATATTGTAAATAAATGTGATACATCAATTAAGAAAGGTTAAATATAGATAAAATTTTATTTGGGTACCATCATAAAAGTAGCGGTGGTTCTTTATGGATTAAACAATGTAGTATTGTGTTTTATGAGATTGTATAGATTTTTAGAAACTATCAGTTTTTCTTCACATGCTGGAATTCTTTACAGACTCATTTCTAAATATAAATTTCTCTTTCTCAGTTTGCATAAAATGCTCTGATATTGCAAGTGATATGAACAACAATGAATGCAAATGCAGATCTCAATGTTCCAATTTCACAAAAAGCACATTTACTCAAATTTTATGCACATGGTATTTTTAAAAATTTGTTCTACCAAAATTAGATTGAAAAAATCACCATGTACCAGAACAACTTGAATACTAAGCCCAGTGTAATGGTACAGAGTGCAGATGAGGAGGACAATAACCTGGTAATTTGATTCTAAAAATATGCTCACCTGCATCATGAGGCCATTTCTTGTTGTCATCTTAGAAAGAGAGCCCTGGTCTTTGACATCAGATGCTTGACACAATGAAACAGTCTGTGATCTCTGCGTGTCATCTCTCTCCTCTTCAGATGACACTTTATCTTGGGAGTCCAGGACCTCATTTGTTGCAGACTGTGTCAGCTTATCAGAGATCATGTCATCCTTTAAATCCACGCTGCTATCTTCAGCAGAAGAGGAGCCACACATGTTGTCAGATGTATCACTGTCACCTGTACTGCTGCCTTTCTGATCAGGTGTTTTCTTCAGGGACTCCAGTAGATCCAGGTTCTCCAAGAACAGGTCATCTTCATCTCCAGATATGCAACACAACTGTTCCAGTTTTTCAAAATCTTCCAGGGGCTCCTCATCTAAATCTTTCCACTCAGAAATTAATAATTTTGGGAGGGTGTTGAGGGCATCTTGAGGTGAAGCCGGGGTAGCAGATGATGTTTTCTGGAGCTGGTTGTTTTGTGCATCCTGATTTGATGTGCTGGATGTAAGTGTGGTTGCATCGTCCACTTTTATGTGCACAAGGGAGAGGTTCAGATTGGCCGAGATGCCTTTACATTGAGTTGAAGCTGGCGGCAACTCATGCAGAGGGGGTTCTGGGATATCTGTGGTGTGTATTGGGGAAATATATGGCTCCGTGTCAGTGCAAGCAATAAAGTCTTCTAGATTAATGTGACTAATAAACTCCTCTGCCTCTATAACAGAAGGTGGTGGACTAGGAAAAGAGTCATCTAAACTTTCCAGTTTATCATCTTGCATATCAAGATCTATGCTTGGTGGAGGACTTGGAAAATCTACAGAGCTGAAATTGTCAATCTGATATGACTGATCCATCTCCTCCTGCATGGGATTATGCGGAGGAGACATGTCTTTGTACTCCTCCTCAGAGTTAATTATGCTTATTCTTTCTTCTATGTATTGTCTTTCCATCCATGGATTCACTTCGATCTCTGAATCTAAGACTGATTCTACATTTTCCAGCTCTGCAAAGTTCTCCTGAGGTGCTTTGGTAATTGAAATAGATATACTTGTGTGACTCAAGTAGCTCTCTAAATTGGAGCCTGTTTTTTTCTGTTCAGCTGATGTCGACTCCTCTTCTTGAGGGAGGTGACTCTGAGGCCATCTGTTAAAATTCTGATTCTCCTCTGTCTCTGTAGACTCTGTTCGGCCTCCACCATGCCTGCCTGTCTCAGTACATGATAAAATCTCTCTCTCTGCTTGCTCCATGATCTCTTTCTCTGGTGTTTCTATATTCTCTACTTCAACAGTTGAGATTTCTTGCTTTTGATCTTTCTTAAAATCCCCAGTTTCACCTAGATCTTCAACATTCTCTTCCTGTTGTATGTTTATGACTGGAACAGTTTGCTGGTTATCACCATCTTCTGAGTCCCACGTTTCCTTTATGCAGATTTTTCCATCTAGACCCTGTGTTTCATCATTCCAAGTGTCCTCACAGCCCTCTAACACAGCAGGATGAGGCTCACTTCCAGCGAGTTCATCATTTTCCTCATTGTCCCAGAACTCCTGACCCACTACAAGCCGCTCGCTCACCTCCCACGCTTCATTATTAAACTCAGGGAAAAACTCAGAAGTGAGCTCAGTGTCATGGCTTCTCTTCTCCGGCGAGGCCCACTGGTCATTTTCATCAGGCCACAAGTGCAAGTTCTTCTGTGAAAAGCGGTGACAGTCAAGTTCTCCCCTGACCACCACACATCCCAATCTATCTTCATTCTCTGCCATGGTGTTCCATAACTCTTTAGCTTTCTCATTCAGACCCTCACAGGAGTCTTTATCCACAGAGTTTGTAGAGTCCATCCACCCTGCTGCTCCTCTGAGGGGTGATTTTTCTTTCATAGCATTACTAAGCTCTGCAGCAGCCAGCTGTTTCTCTGAGTCTGCTGTGACCTCTGCCCTCTGGTTCTCTCCCCCATCTGAACAGTGCAGGTTTCTGAGGCCCAGCTCATTGCGGTCGGTGTGGTGAATTTCTAAACCAAGCCTCTTTTCACATTTGTCGGGTTCCCCAGACCAGGAAGGACATCTCAGATCACTCTCTTTATCATCTACACACGTTTTATGTCTTGGCTCGACTTCTGACTGAGTTTCATTCCTAAGCTTAGATAATACCGCCTCTGTGTTCTCAGTTTGGGATACAGCCACAGTATCATTTTCACATTTAAGGGTATTTAGTGCAGATAGATCGTTAACAGTCTTTGTTATGTATTCTTTGTTGCTGGCTCTTAAAATGCAATCCTTGGGTTGACTGCCAGATACAGCCTCGATCAAAATATTTGTCTCAGCTTGGCTCCTGGAATGTAGATTGAAGTCATTTTCTGCAGAATCCTTGTATTTGCAATCTGTTATCTGAGATATGATGCCATCTGTGTAGTGGTTGTCTATCGGATATCCACCACCATCCTGGAGCCCTTTCAATGGCTCATCATCTAATTTTGAAAACAACTTATCAATTAAGTCAACACAGTCCTTGGCCTGGGGATCATCACTCAGAAGTGCTGACTTTTTACTCTCATTGTGGAAAATGCCAGAATCATCTCTCTGTGCAGATTCCAGCCCTTTATTTAGTGTCTCTTTGTCATCCCCTAAATGAAGGACATCATTTTCATTTTGATAAATACTTGTAACTACACGTATTTCAATAGTCTTCCTTTCTGTGCTTTCTGACATCTGTATACTATTCCTCAAAGGACTCTTTTCTCCCATCTCACTCTCTTCTTCAGTTTTTTCCTCTATCCCCACCAGCGTTCCTCGATCCCCCCCTCCTCGACCATTGCACGGCCTGGACATGGGTCCGTCGCTGCTCCTCCTGCCCCCATCCCCCTCCCAGTCACTGTCTGAGAAATATGCAGAGTCTCGATGTGGTGTTTCATTTCCCAGAGCCCTCCATCCACTGCTACCCACTCCTCCTCCTGTCCATGAGTCACTAGGTGTGAGGCAGTCTACTGAGCTGGAAGTCATAGGTGACAGGACCGAATCAGTGGGAGTCATGAGTGAGACATCGGAGGATCGGTCCCAGTCTGGAGTAGTTGGCGTGGCAGCAGGAGTTGCCTCCTTTTGGACAACATGACTGTATTTTTCTTTATTATTCTCAATGGGCATCTGTGAATTTTCTTTTTTGGTCTCTGTTAAATTTTGAGTGTTTTTTTGAGAAATCACATTGCTCTCAGAGTCAATATTATCAGTGTGGTGTTTTTCAATCACAATCCCATGAGAAAAGTTATCAGTCCTTACACACGTTTCACCTCCTCTCTCTGGACCGCTCGCTGCTTGTGGGTCATCTTTCATTAACTCCCCATTCCCTAAAACAGCAGCCCTTTGACTATCACTTGTAGAAAGCAATTCATTCATACGTAGTATCACAGTGTTTGTTTCCTCTGAGAGTTCTCTGTCTCTTTCTTCTCCTCTGGCAGGTAAAGCAGGACCATCCAAACCATCATCCTCCTCTTTCTTACATGAAAGTGTCTGGTTGTGCAGAAGACCGTTTTTGGGCATGATTTCTGAAAACACAAACTCTTCAGAGTGGCAGTGGTCAGCATTACTTCCATGGTTATCCAATTTAAGTGGTTTATTGGAACCGATGTGAAGGACTGGGATCTCAGGTCTCATGGAAACCTTTATCTCACTTTTTTTAGCACGCTTGGTCACTTGAGCATAGATGGCCTCAGTCTGGTTGTCATCTTTGCCTTGGTTGGATGCTCGCATAGAGCTCTCTGACTGAAACCTGATAGTCTGAGCAGAGTTCGGGTCTATGCATATGGACTCATATTCAGGGGACAGCGGAGTGGGAGAGTAAGATGGCTCTGCTTCCTTCCTGTTTGCTGCAGCATTTTGTCTTGATATGATTTCAGTCAGAAAGGTTTCTGCCGACTGGATCTCTTTGAGGAACTCCTCCCTGGTCATTTCTGTTCTCTGTGGCCCCTTCTCAGTTTGTAAGAGGTCAGGTTCCTGCTTCCCGATTGTGATCTCAGAGAGAAGGGAGCGAGATCTTCGTATGCCCTTTGAGTAGGCCTCCTCAGCCTCAGAGTATGAGGGAAAGCCAGGAGCGCAGATGTAGGGTTGCAATCTGGACCCTGCAGGATAGAGGTATTTTACAGGGTCATTTTGTGTTCCTACTTCCAAATCTACATCCACATCTATGCTTCCTGTATCAATCTCTGTGAGAAAAAGATCTCCCTGGCATGTATCTTTAGTGACTGTATGTTGTTCCTCAGTCCCTGTCTTGTTGCTCTGCTTCTCGGGCCCCCATGACTGTCCTGCTGACCCCAGCTCTGTGATCAGCGACTGAGAACGCCGCATGCCTCTGTTGGGTAAAATAAAGTTTCCCCATCGCTCTGCATCTCTTTTCTCATCCCTGTCATCCTCCCATGATGCTTCTGACTTGGACTCAGTCATCTCTGTCACACTGGATATTTCTGTCAAAAACAAATGCATGGGGGATTTCTTGGCAGCAGCCACACGTTCAGCCTGGAGTTCAGCGTCTTCTCTCCAAATGGCAGGCAGTATGGTGTCAAGCCGTGACTGAGTCCTCTTCATTCCCCTGGAAAAGAGCTCTGCACCTGGGTCTGCATCTTCAGAGAGACTGGAATGAGTGACAGTAGTCCCACTGCCGGGCTTCTCAGGGGACATGAAGGGAGAGTCATCCTCGTCTGAGTAGGTAGGACTGGATGACGACTGCCTTTCGATCTGGGGGTTTGCAGGCTGTGGACGGGGTAAATTGCGATAAATGGGGCGCAGTGGGTTTTCTCTTCGAACAGGAGAATCAAAGTCTTTTGCACGTAAATAAGAAGCCTCCTTTGAGTTGTGCAGTGATGTTGCATGTCTGATGTTGCCCTCTCTTTCTGACAAATCATAGGATAGTGGATCTCTGCTGGATCGCTGCATCTGTGCCTTACTGTATCTTGAATAAGAGTCCACTGTGTTGTAGTTTCTTAGTGGTTTGGAATGAGGAGGGAGTGGCGGAGGACACATTTGTGGTGCAGGATAAATGGGGTGGCTCGATGGGGGCAGGGAGGGAGATAGGGATGGGGATGGAGGTAAAGTCTGTCTGGGCCGATGTAGCCCCAGGTGATCAAAAGTAGAGGGTGGGCAGCTGCTCATATGGTGGGGATCTGTCTCAATTTTCCCGCTGATTGTGTAGTGAGGCAGTCCTCTGTATCCAAGAGGCGGGGCAGGGAGGGGACGTGAGTGGAGGTGGTTGGCTGATGACATGGACATGGAGCGAGGCTTTGGAGGGAGGACTGGTGCTTGAGAAGAAGATGACTTTTTATCTGTGTCACTGCTCTTTTTCTTTTCCTCTTCCTCATCATCTCCTAGATCTACCACTGAGAAGTCTGTTACTCTGCTCAGAGTGTCTCTAAATTCAGCCACACCAGTATTGGGCACCTGGAGCTGAACTTCACTCGATCGCACAGTCTGGATCCCTTTTCCACCACCACATATGTCAGAACAATAGGGAACGCGTTCTTTTCCCAGCATTCCACTGCGAATCTCCACCAGCTCCATGTCTCCAGGGCAAACTGAGTCAGAACGAAAAGAGGACTGCACCTTCCCTTTCAGAGTTGGTGACTTGTCCTGGGGCGTGTGCTCCTCCAATCTGATGTAGTACTCACTAGCAAGGGAGGGACTGCGGGCGCTTATCACTGGGACCACAGTAGGCGTGTCCAAAGACTGTCTGTGGTTATTGTTCACAGTTGGAATTGGCTGAGGAGGGGGGAGAGGTTTGTAACCCCGTCTGGCATGAGCTTTCTCCCAGAAATACTCAAAGTTCAAACCTTTGCTGGTTTCAGTGACTGTCAGAATGTCGTCCAGCTCAGACGTTGATGGAGTGATACAGTTCCCAACGGGATCCAGCAGGGGGTAGGAGTTGTCTCTGTCATCCTGGCTGTACTCTCTCTCCCTTTGCCGCTCATTTGCTGCAGCCTGGAAGGCAGGTGGACGGAGTAAGTCCCAACGTCTTTCAAATGACTCCTCACTCTCCCCTCTCCTTCCCCTGCCCTCCTCATACTCCTCATCCTCTTCATCTTCCTCCCCGACACTCCCCCTGGCTAGTCCTCGCTCCGCAGCCAAAAGGGAGGAGAGGAGGAGGAATATTTCAGCTACAGAAGGGCGCTGAGATGGAGGTAGCCAGCAGGACTGCATGATCTCATACCTGACAACAGGAGAGAAGAAGACAAACAATTAGGGTCTTATTGTTCCCTGTTAGCATATTACCATCTCTGAGAGGATAAATTCACTGACCAGTAGTCTGAATGTGAGAGCTTGAGTCTGGGCTGGGCCAACGTGATTTGTCTCTCTCTAATGACGAAGGTCAGCACCTCTTCATCGCTCAGGTGTCTGTGTGGCTGAGAGCCAAACTCAAACAGTTCCCAAATAACTACCCCTAAGGACCTGAAAAAAAGGAAGATGAACAGAAGGTGAGAGACATAAACTCATCACAGACCTCTTTGGTTATGTAATGCTTTTATGGTGACACTTTGAATCCAGAGCAGACAAGCCTGAGAAGAACAACAGGCTAAAATAAGATAAGGGCTCTGGTTAATATAAATAATAAAAATAAACACAAGTAGTTAAAAAATTATAAGTTGAGTCATTATTTCTATGGTGAAAGCAAGGATTAGTCTTTTGTTTGTTGCTCTGGTTCCATTCTTTAGTTGATTTGTTTTAATAAAACACATTAAAGCAGAGTTTGTAATACAGGAGCCTGAGGGAGGGTTCAGCCCAGTTTGGGCTCTGATTCTTTCATCCCTCCCTCTGGTATTACTGGGCCTCACTATAGCACTAAGACTGCTGACAAACTCAGCTACAGCAAAATTGAGGTCATGCTAATCTTTAAAGAGGTTACAGTATGTCTTAAATTTCTGTGGTATATTTTGTAAGTTTTAAAACTGCTGTGCATGTGGCATAGTTCAGAGTTTCAGCCTCAGTCAGTACAGTTTGTATACATTCAACACAAACTGAAAAGAACCTTTGAGTATTTGGGGTCAGACACTTGAACTCAAACTACATTGGAGTTCAGGAGAACAAGACTCATCCTGGGTCTAAGTTTGATTTTTTGGGCCCCATTTTAGATTACACAACTCTGAATGTGACTCAATCAAAAGCATATTTATTTCTACACAGATTACACCTCAAACAAATTCAGTGTCTGAAATATTTCTATCTTAAAATGGTTGAAGTTGCAGGGAGATAACGTATTCAACAAGTGTTTCTGGTCTTTAACTCCTCTAAAATAAGCTGCCATCTCAAAATAAATCCATATGCACTATATTGACACATATTTTGGGACATCTGTCTTTATACACACATGAACTTTAATGATATCCTATTCTTAATCTGTAGGGTTTAATATGAAGTTGACTGACCCTTTGCAGCTATAACAGCATAAAATTTTCAGAGAAGGATTTTCACAAGGGTCAGGAGTGTGTTTATGGGAAATCACCAAATTTTACACTTGGCACAGTGTAGTCAGGAAAGTACTGTTCTCCTGCCAACCACCAAAACCAGACTTGTCCATCAGATTGCCAGACAGAGGCATGATTCACTCCAGAGAACAGTCTCCACTGTTCTAGAGTCCTAGTGTGCTTTATGCCACTGCATCTGACACTTTGCATTGCACTTGGTGATGTAATGCTTGGCTGCAGCTGCTTGTCCATAAAACCCATTCTGTGAAGCTCTCTGTGCAGTGTTCTTGAAGGTCACACAAAGTTTAGACTCTGCAGAAAGTTGGTGACTTCTGTACACTGTGTGCCACACCATGCGCTGATCTGCTCTGTGATTTTACACGGCCTACCACTTTGTGGCTGAGTTTCTGTTGTTCCCAATTGCCTCCACTTTGTTATAATACCACTAATATTTGACTGTGGAATATTTAGTAATGAAAAAATGTCATGAATAGATTTATTGCACAGGTGGCATCCTATCACATTACCATGCTTGAATTCACTGAGGTCTTGAATGCAACAAATTCTTTCATAAATGTTTGTAGAAAAAGTCTGGATGCCTAGGTGGTTCATTTTATATACATGTGGTTATGGAAGTTATTTGAATACATGAATACAATGATTTGAAAGGGTAAACAATACTTTTAACAATGTAGTGTTGGGACAGACACTATGTAAACAAGCATAAGCAAAGCATTTTTTGTATGAAGCAACTTCTTTCCCTAACATTTTGTTTAAAAAGATGATGTTTATGTAAAACATACCACACATTGCTGGTCTTGGTTTGGTCAGTAACAATGAGAGATCCTCTGTACTCCTCCAGCAGCTCTGGGGCAATCCATCGTAGTGGGATCCATAGCTTGTCTGGAGTTAAGTAATAATCTTCCTAAACAACAAAAAAGAAAAAACATTTAATGCTATGTTTTCAGGTTAAGAATATGATTAATGGTTGTTAAAATGAGGATCCCAAACACACAGACCTTGTAATGATTATGAGAAAGTCCATAGTCGCCTATTCGTACAGTGAGGTCTGATGTCAGCAGGCAGTTTCTTAAAGCCAGATCACTACAGAGAGAAAAAAAAAAAGAACCCCCCTCTAAAACCAGTCATGCTGATATAACATGAATACATATATATATTTTGGCTGAGAAAAGCTCTTCTGAGGATTATCAACACATTATGAGTCATGCAGACCTATGGATGTAGTTGTTCTCATGGAGATGGAGGAGGCCTGAGGTGATCTCAAAAGCCATTCGCTGAAGAGTCAAGAGGTCCCGGGTGGGAAGGTCAGGAGTCATCCCATCTGACTTGCGTTGAGCTCGCAGATACCTCTTCAGGTCACCCTAGTTATACATCACAACAGTACAAGCATTGAGTTGTACGTGAACTGCAGCAGAAGATGAATTTGTGCCAATTAAGGCATAAGCAATTGTGTGCCAAGTATTTGTGTCCTGCTCCTAAAACAGAGATAAAAACTGCAGGCAAGACACTGTCTGCAAAGAGGATATTTGTGACTTCTGCAATAAATGCATCTGTTTTTAGGTGTTTTCCATCACATAGACTCAAAAGCAGCAGGGGAATTGGTAATGAGCTGGCAGCCTTTGTATTAGTCATTTGTGCTTCAGGAAGGGCAAGGGAATAAAATGAGGACTATATAAAAGGATGAAACTTATCTGTGAGGAAAGGACAATAGACAGGACAAGACTTATCAAACAGCAGTCTAAGAGGACTCGAGCGTTGTTTGGTTTTATGCAACGTGCCATTGTAATTGATCAGCTTGTGTGTTTGTTTAGCCTGAGAGTCCACTCATATAGCTTTCTTAATCAGTCAGTGATTAAGCCAGCAGAGGGAAGGAAAAACAGCTCGATTGTTCAGGAGCACAACAGATTGCACTGACACAAAAAGACATAATAAATGAATTTATAATCATCTCTGCAGCTATAATATGCAGCTACTCACATCAAATCATATTAACGCAGGTATGAAGTACAATAGATGCAGCAAAACCATGAATAACGACTTTACTTTGTCAGTAATGGGATATCTACTGCAGATAAGATATAAACCACAATGCTTTATGTGCAAATAGAACTGCATTATTCAATGTGATGTCATTATCAGTTATAATTTAAGGTTCCATATTAGTTTATCTTCTATATGTTCAGTTTCATATGGCCTACATTATTAGTACAAATTAAATATGTAGTTACCAGCTGACAGAACTCCATAACCAGGAGGAAGGGGATACTTTCACTGCACTGCCCCAAACACTGGAGGATGTTGGGATGCTTAAGGCTCCTGAGAAGAGAGAAAGAGTGAGCATAGACAGACAGACAGATAGACAGACAGACAGACAGACAGACAGACAGACAGACAGACAGACAGACAGACAGACAGACA
>JAPTGZ010342300.1:0-11323 GCA_029814645.1 Fowleria isostigma | reverse complement strand
CCAGGTGTGATGGAAAAGGGAAACATCTAAAACATGCAGGACGCCGGCCCTCGAGGACTGGAGCTCGACACCTGTGCACTAGAGGGATTACATCTCTCGGCTGGCCTGGGAACGCCTCAGAATTCCCCCGGAAGAGCTGGTGGAAGTGGCTGTCTGGGCTTCTCTGCTGAAGCTGCTGCCCCCGCAACCCGGATCCTGATCCGGACAAGCAGAGGACGGTCGGATGGACGGTCGATTTAGAAAAACCTCCAGAGTCGATCCAATAGAGTTAAAGTTGCATTAAATCCAAACAGAGTTTACACTGAATACTGACATTACCTATAGAAGCCATTTACATGTGCATTATTTGTGTTTAAATACTGCGCACATATTTTTCCTACATATTTTTTTTTTCTTGAGACTACTAAATAAATCTGTAAACTCATTAATCCCTGAAAAGAACAAAGCTAACAAGTTTTGTACAGTGGAGGAGTATGTGTGTCTGTGATACATCAGAGCTTACACGCCCTGTTGAAAAACACCGTACTTGTCCAGACACTTGCATTTTGACATGAGGAAAATCTGCTGCATCTCCTTTGTACTAACAGCCAGTAAGTCTGTGATTTTTCATGATTTTTTTCTGTCCTGTTGGGTTGAGAACCACTGCTTTAGGCTTTAGAGCAGGGGTGGGCAATCCTGGTCCTCAAGGGCCAGTGTCCTGCATGTTTAAGATATTTCCCATTACACCTGGTTCAATTAATGATCAGTTCAGCAGGTCAAGCTCTGCAGGAGCCTGATAATGATGTAATGGCTTCCAGGTGTGCTGGAAGAGGGAAATACCTAAAACATGCAGGGCACCGGCCCTCAAGGACCAGGATTGCCCACCCCTGCTTTAGAGCATTGCATATCTAACAGGGAAGCTGGACATGATTGGATTCATCTTTCCAGAAACATCTAATAATATTCTAATAACAGTTGGACTTAGAGCTGGACACTTCTGATGCCTCAGTACACATGTAAATGAACCACAACAGGGCCTGTGTCTCTGTCAGAATAGCATACCTGTAGCGTTGACAGTCTGGCTGACAGCTTCTGGGTGTTGTTGAGGTTGTTCAGACTTTCATTCAGTTCAATCCCACAGCAGCCTGTCCAGCTCTCAATGTCCTCAGTCATTTTATGCACATCTTCCCACATTGCCAAACTCTGATTCAGACGCTCAATGTTGTCATCTATCTTCTCAGACACCTGGAGAGTAGATTCATGTTTATGGTATCCATTTTTGACCCATGTTGTTCTATGTCAAGGGTGGACAACCTGCGGCTCTTTCTTCTGCGGCTCTTGTAATATTAAAATAAAACAGGTTTAATTTTTTGTCGCTCAATAAAATAATGTCAAAGGTTTAAAACACTACTCCCATTTGTTAGTGGACAAGGTTAAAGACTGTATTCTATTAGTGATGCGTTGGTCGTGATCGTAACAGCTTAGAGACGCTTCTGTCAGTGAATGATCGGAGCTGGTGTTCTGTTGAAGCTCCTCCTACCGCAACCCGACACACTACCCGAATTTACACATGTTCAGACATACCTTCCCGTACCCATGTACACAGTAACTCACTTTTAAGGGCTTTATTTTTGGTTAAAACACACACCATCAATAAATCTCTAATATGTGCTGCGTGACAGGTTGAACCGCGGATTGTGGGTGATTTATCAAGATTTCCTGTGCAAGTGACTACAGGTGTAAAGATGTTAGAGACCATCATATTTAAATGAGGATTTTGCATGTGTCTTTATGAACAACACTGCGCAATGGAGACAATGTACTGGAAACATATGCTAGCACTAATGGAAACAGTCACTATAATGATCAGATGCAAGGAAATGGAAGGTTGCCAGGAGTTTTCAGAGAGAGAGAGAGTTGCATTACGTTGTGGGACCTATGGTCCTCTCTGGCGATGTCTCTTCTGCACCGGGGATAGCTGTCATCAAAACGTCACCCTTGGTGATGGATTTTTAAATCCCCTGATGCAAGAGAGACAGCAGAGGCTTGGAACAAGTGCACCGCACCTGACACACACTGGGCACCGCGCTCGGCTTCGTTCTGTCCATGCGAACCGTGCATTTGAGTCCAGTCTCTGTCTGCACAATTTGTACTGGACAAATGATAAACTACTGCCAATAGAACACTTATAAGTCCACCTTTCATTCACGTTGGTCCATGGATCTCTGTGCTAATGCATCCACAAGGCTGTCATTTTGGAGACTAGGTAAAATGTTTAATAAATGTTTCCTCATTCATTCATAAATGTTCCAAGGAGGGTGAAGAGGGTAGTAGAGGGTGAAAAATGTGTTCATAAACCTCCTTTACATGTCCTTTTGAGACATGTTTAATATAGATGCAGTTTCTATCAGTAAATTTGTATTGGTTTGATAAATCACGTGTGTGTTGAATAAATATATTTACATTTTCTCCTCCAGTACTTTATCATTTATCCACACTTGTGGATAAATGCCTCATATTACATATTCATTTTACCAAACGTACTAACTAGTTTAGACACACTATTTTGCACCTTTAAAGACACAAACCTTATTGACACGGACAGTAAATCAGGTTGTACTTTTTCTTGCATGTGAAATTAATTTTACACACGTTTTGATACAAACCTTTAGTAAATCTGGCCTTAAATGTCTTGTCCTGACAATTATTTTCATCCATGAATCTTTAATTTTTTCACTTCCTTGCCCCCTACCCCCACATTTTGTTTAATTTTACCTGTGCCCGTAACTGCAAAAATTATTATTATTATTTTTTTTTTTTTTTAACTCGTCCCCACATGTTTTTGCGGGTTAACTGTGGATACCTGACCCTGGGTCAGGACTCTGATACATTGCATTATGGTAAACAATGACATATGAAGTGTTCATTTTAGTTGTCAAAAAAGGTTTGTGGTTCTCTGCGTTTTCTTTTCTGTTGGAAACGGGTCCAAATGGCTCTTTGAGTGTTTAAGGTGGACCACCCCTGTTCTATGTAGACATGTTGAATGCATAGAAATGAGGCTGTTCAGCTTAAGTGTCCAAACCATTTGTCTTAGTTAGTAATTCAGTTGTTTTAAATGAATCCTGAGCTGATACAAGGTTTCTTTTGCCCTATTGAAAACCTAATTCCTGACAATCATGTAATGTGAAGTGAATGTTTGTCGAGTTGTGTTCTTGTAGTCAGACTTACATCCAGCCACTGATCCACAAGTGTCTCCACATCCTTTTTCATCATTTGAAAATCACACTCAGGAATCTTCTTCAGCTCAGTCACAAGCAGCTTCCCTTTGCTGGAGAACTGGTCCAGTTCATGTTGCTTACTGGCCATATCTATTTTCACTGTCTCATGCTGCAAAAGATGTCAACAACAAGTCAGTCCATGTTCCCATAATCAGATGAGCAGTAATGAGGTACTTTTTATAGAGTCACAACAGCCCTGCAGCTATACAAACAACGGAATCCTCCATTTAAAAATTATTTAACCTCTGTCCTCACCTTTGTAAGCGCTCTTTTGGTTTCCTCGTAATCCTTCAAAACAGAGCTTATCTCCACAATAGACTCGGTGCTTTCAATGATGCTGCTGATTGAGGTTTTCAAGGCTTGGTATTCTCTCATGAGCTCAGCAAGAACATTGCACTGTTCCTGTCTGTCAAAAGGAGGTTAAACCAGTTATTTATATGTGTCATCTACATAATCCATTCAGGGGCGATTGGATAAGGTTTTCTTTCAGATCATATGTTCCGTGTTCCTTTCACACCTTGCTATGATGAGCCTCTTGGTATCTTCCCATGTGGTCTCCAACAGGCTGATCTCCCTCAGCACCTCCCCTGCCAGCTCAGCATCTCGTTGGGCCAGCTGGTTGCCCTTATCCCTCAGCCACTGCTCCTCATGCTGATGCGACTGAAGCTCATCCTCCAGTTGATTAAAGAAACGCAGCCTGGCAAACACACACATAAGAAGAATCCACCCACTTCTGTTAAATGAATTCACATCTGTTGACTAACAGCTGCTATTAATAGCAGCCAATCACTGTATTAGCTACTACCTAAACATTTGAATGGCATCACAGCTAAGACACAAATCTGACTGAACTCTTGTAATGGGCTACCTCTGTTGGACACCATGCAGAGTCGGCTCTTTGAAGCTCTGGTGGTCTGCCTTCTCTTCAATATCCTCCACAGCTTTAAGGAGTTGCTCTTTCCGCTGTCTGAACGAGGTCCACAGAGCGCCCAAGGCCTCGGCTTCATTCTGCTTCGTACCGAGCAAGTTTCTCACTGTGTCCAATTCAGCACCGAGGGAATCAGCCAACATGCGGCATGACTTACGAGAACCTTCATCTGCACCAATGTGAAGGTGGCTTTTGCACAGACTGCTGTCCAGATGAACTGCTAAAGGTTCAAGTTGAGTAATATCAGGGACGATAACAGCCAGCTCCTGCTGCAGCTCCTCGACTCTGCCCCGGTCCCAGCTACCGGCACTTTCTACAGTCTGTCTCAGACCACGCAACACTCCTGCAGCCATGCTGTGGGACTGTAGGAAGCCTTCCAGCCTTTCCAGGCATTCTAACTGAAGCTCTGCAAGGTGTTTCGCCTCCAGGTAGGGCTGCAGACAACTCTCCGCTCTGCTTCGGAGGAACTCTGCGTCCCCAGGCTCACAGAACTGACAGAGCTTTCCCGTCTGCTGCTCTAAGCTCCGTCTCAGACTGGAGTGCTTCTCTAAGGACACCTGGATCTCCTGTTGAGGCAAGTTGGGAAAGATAAGATGTTTCAGCTGCTCAGTGACTCAGTGCTCCTGAAAAAGACCACTGTCCTCCATTAATTCACAAACAATGACTGATCAGAATCATGGATGGTAGGTTCATTCTCTTGTCAGTGACTCCAGAAGTTCCATGTCCCTACTTGGACAAAAACATTACACTTGAACATGTCTCTGTGTAGGTCTTACCTTTACTTGAGCTACAGTAGACTGCAGGTTGCTAATATTGATTTGAGAAGATGAGTGTAAATTTGAAAGGATGGAGTCACTCCATTGAGAAAACTTGATTAGGGCCTGGTCAAACTGCTCCACCAGGGACAAGTGGCTTTGGATGTCTGTGATTCTAGGGGACAAAATGTACGTTTAATGAGCAGACAAAATAAAACAAGCTTCATCAAGAGTTAGACACCGATTGGACAAGACTTTTAACAACGGGCCACCAGTAAAGGTGGGCGATACATATCATCTATGATAATATACTAGATGTTGCTTTGACGATATGCAATTTTATATTATCGAGTATCTGTCTCGAACAGGAAAAAAAAAGCATGGTGCATAGACGGTAAAGGAGAACCGCATATCCTCATTTGTCAAATGCGTGCTTCAGAAGCCAATCAGCAGACAGGATTCAGTCTAGCAGCGACTGGTTGGAACCTTGACCAGATTTTTCCGTTAATCCGTGTTTTCACAAAGAAGCTGCTTAAGGACCGGTTGTAAATTTTTCGAACTAAAATCACCACTATCAGAACCTTTACCTCTGAACAGGAGAACACCAGCTCTGCAGCACATGTGCACAGGTGATCCACTAGCACGCATTGCAAACTCCCCACCGCCCCACACCACACATTCATTTCTATGGGACGCATCCTAACGCCATTTTTTAAGGCGTTTGAAAGACCTAGATAATTATAGACACAGGCTCTGACAATTCAAGGTATGATGAACCTTCATTAAAACCGTTTAGAGACAGTGACGTGAGGGAGACGGGAAAACAGAAAGACAAAGATGAGGAAGATGGCTGTGGGGATTGAGACGATGGGGCATTGATTCCAGGTATAAATGTTGAAACCTGCTCCAGAGCTTCAGTCCAGCTGATGCTGTAGACCGACACATGGTGTTTTAAGCCATTTTCAAACATGCCATGAAAAATGGACATTCTCCGGACTTTGTCTGTTTGACCCTTGTGTCTGAACACAACCTTCCGGCTCATGTATGGGTTAACTTTACGTGGATAATAACCAGCTGACCCCCTAGTATTAAGTCCGGACATTAACCGGTGAAGTGTTGTCTTTTCAGACTGTCCGGTTAAGATCCAGACATGCACCACCTGAATGGTTGAGGGGAGGGGCCAGAGGGAAAGGAGTGAGTGCGCACTATAGAGGGGTGTCCAAACTACGGCCAAGTTTCATGCAGCTCGTGGCCCTTTTCATAAAATGCATCACTTGTGGCCCACCAGCATTTATGACCAGATTAATATTTTACACACATAAAAAAAAATCTATTATATGTGTCACCAAAACATGTCAGCAGCACCGTATAACTGCCCTCCCACACTGTGCATCCAACGGAAACTGAAGAAAAACAGGAAAGTTGACTGAGAGGGCCGTGAGGACAAGGCTATGACCTGATTTACCATCCTGATTTATCATGTGTAAAAATGTGTGTAAACTTGACTGCACATGCAAAACCACGTTGAATCTACTGACAGGATGCACCGAGGGTGGCATCTGTCAAATGGATCAAATATCTGGTCCAGCACATTCAGCGTGTTTCCATTGATGATTATGGGTGTTTCTGTCAGAATGCACTAAATTATTGGGAGGAGGTAATGCAAACATACATTTAGTCTGTGTAATCTGATTTATCAAACCTAAACTGATGTCAGTGGATGATTTTGTCATCCTGTCATCCTGACCACGTCTAAAGGCAGGATTTAACTGGCATGGCTCTGCACAAAACTCGCTGCAGTTCTTATGGAGAGGAGGAATAGGAGGATAGACAATAATGCATATTTAACCTTTATTTAACCAGGAAGTCCCTTCTGATAAATCTCTCTTTGAGTTAGACCTGACATTAGCGCAGACACAATACCATACAATGTATCAGATACATTGTATTTAATGTCGGAGCCACAGTCCATCAGCCTGGTCCACGGACCTCTACCTCAAAATCCGAGGTGGTAATTCCGTGATATTCCCAAGGAAGTGAAACCAATGTAAGTCAATAACAGTATCAGCCGTGACCCACAGGATCCTGTGATTTAAATATAAATGCACCGAGACCACTCCTCATCTACCGGTCCAAACATCGACAGTCTGGACCACAGTGAGATTTAATTCAGTCAATTTAATTTATTTTGTATTAGTCAAAATTAGTTTTAAATATATTTGGGCTCATGGAATTATGTCACTTTGTTTTACACTTCTTAAGATGATGTTATGTTTATGTTCATACGTACTGAACTTAAAAGTTGACACACATTAATTACCAATTAATTTTAATGTTTAAAATGAACCTCATATATTTCAGCTTCTTGAAATATATGAGGCTTCAGCTTCTCTTTTTCTCAGTCTCAGTTTTTTTTTCAATCCATCCGGAGAATGTCCCTTATATCTGAATGTAGGCGAAACGGACATGATCTGGAGGAGAGTCGTATGTTTGAACAGATGAGTCTGGTTAAAGAGCAGGTGGAATTGTCTGGAGATATTACAGAGTGCATGTTTGAAAGAGGCTTTAGACTCATAAATTGAAGTAAATAACCCTTACACCGGTTGTGAATAAAAATCTGTCTGTGCTGTTGTGACAATACTTGGTCATATTTATCTGTTTAACTTTAAATATTTAATTAGGTTTAGATCCATCTTAATTTAATGATATTTGTTTACAACTTTTTATATATTTTTGTACAAAAGCTTAAACAGGTGACTATTGATCAAACCTGATTTATCAGATTCTCTTGTGGTTTATGTCCAGCCTGGACATAAGCTGAACATGTCATTGTTAAATATGGACATAAAATATTGTTGCAGAAGGCCATAATATATGTTTATGTGATTTAAAAATAAAAAGAGCTGTTTTTCTCAAACATTGTGTCTATTCATTGTGTCTATTCTATATATATTATTATATTTTTATTGTTGGGTGCTTTCTCTTTTGCACCGTATGGGGCAGTGCTCCACTTTGTTGTACTGTGTACATAGTATGTTGGTGCAATGACAATTAAGATTTATCTTATCTTTTCTTATCTTAATTATATTACTGCATTATTGTATTTATCTTATTTGCATTGTGGGATCAAGATTTCTATGTTACACAAACACCAAGGCTTTTCCTCCCATTGAAAGGTTAAGGTGGTGGAAATGGTTTTGTGGATCATCTGAGGATAAAGGGATATAAAAAGACATCCAACATATATTATACAAATATAGCCTAATTTACAACTAAAGACATTGCTAACATAGCTAAATTACATCGATGTTCATGTTCTGATTAGACAACAAAGCCATTTAAAATTAGATTGGGATACAGATATCATGACTGAATTGATGTTTACAGAAAACAGTGCTATAGATAAAGACATTTTGCCTGCATTATATGTACTGTCTTTTTTTTGGATAAAAAAATGTTTAATTTGTCTTTTTTTGATTTGTTAATTGGATCGGTTGAGGTCAGAAACTAATGCCTCCTGTTGTTCAAATGGAATAATTATGAGAAATATCCTTGTATTTGTTGAGGCAAAAGCCCCCAAAAACATATTGCCAAATTTAACTGACAAATACTTTAAGGACAATGAAATCCTATGAAAAAACTAAGGACAATGAAATCCTATGAAAAAACTTTAAATTTTTTTAAATGATTTCAAACTGACCCCAGGCAGAAGGACCAGGGGAACTGTCACCATGGTAACTCTGACCCTTACCTCTGAGGGATGACTTGTTTCTGAACATGCAGTCTTTTCTGTAGTATCTCCAGTTCATCATTGAGTTTCTTCACTCTCTCTTCTGGTGCATTAGGATGCAATAATGCTCCCAACGAGGTCAATTCAACGTGGGCCAACTCAAGTGACTGGACTTCACATTGTAAGGACTGCAAAGAAAAAAACATTATCATGAGTTTTCTCCTCTGCACTCAATATTTTAAGTACTTCTGTGACAATTTATATTCATTTAAGACCTAAACACCAAGATAACAGAAAATGGAGACAGAAATATGAACTTGCAGTGTGACTTGTGATTAATCATCAAACTTGAACCTACAGCATGTTTCAAGATTGTAGTGACTTGTGCAGAAAGGCTGTGAGAATGTGTGTGTATGTACTGCACCTGCAGATCGTGGAGCTCACTGCGGAGCTTTGCTTTATCTGCTGACAGGCACTGGCTGTCTGGTTTGGATGCAGATTCACTTCTGTCCAAGCATGAAATGAAGTTTGCGCATTGTTTCTCATACCTAGGGGACATCAATATGATCACATTGCCTTCCCACAGTAAAATGCCATTGATTTTTCAGTTTACAAACACTGATTCCATGTTCGTGGTCAGTAATTCAGCAGCTGGACTTGCTTTTAAATCCTATTCATTACATTTACTGATTTCTAACTGGCTCTTACTTTTGCCAATGAGACAGCAGGCTCTCCAAAGCATTCTGTTTGTCCTTGGCATCATGTACGAGTTGGTCGTGTCTGTTGTAAAGCTCTGCCACAGTTGTCTCGGCCTGCTCCCTGTCGCTGAGTCTACGGGCGCTGGCTGACAGGGACAGTAAGGTTCTCTTCAGTGTCTCCAGGCTCTGACACACATCCTGAACAACAGGGACACATGAACGTAACCACCATGGCACTGGCCTGGGATCTGAAAGACTGCACCAAGCTTTGAAGGTCCAGTGGCAGATTTAGTGACATACTGCAGTCATGTGCAGGTTGTGACCAACTTGACACCCTCAGCTGCAAATGTTTGATACTGCTGTTTCAGAATATTCAAATACTGCATCAAAACATGCTTTGAATTTACAATGCAGGCCCTCGGCCACATTCAGACCAGCAGAGAGTCTTATGTCCACTTAACTGATGTCATGAATTCAATAACTCAAAACAACAAAATGTGAAAGTCAAAAGGAGCATGCATTCCCTTTGTCTTCTTCACCATGATCTTCTCAAAAATATGAGTTGGAGCTTCTCTCTTTTAAATCTGCAGAGTTTTGACCTGGTTTCATCCTGTAACATCTGTGATGTTCTTAGCTTGTTTGTAGCTCCTTTCTGAGTGGATTCTGTTGACATTAATCCTGTCATTTCATTTTCTAGTCAACCCCTGGCCACATTCCATCCCCCTAAATTGCCCTAACTCTAATAGTGACACTGAAAACATTTGAAGAAAAAGAAACATGACATACCATGTGGTTTTGAAGAGTTTGGTAGGTTTCTGATGAGGAGGTGCAGGATTTAGTAGGATGCTCCAGTTTTGTGTGAAGTTCACTGAGGGATGTTTGGACCTTGGAAACAACCCAGATTTAGACCAGATTTAAGCTCTACGACAACAAGGGTCAAAGAGACCTTAGTTCAAATGTGAAAGAAATGAATGAATCAAATCTTGAGGCAGAAAACCCTTTACTGTGATTGTGACTGTTGAAGACAATGCCTTGGCAAAGATAAAAAGCAAACTAATTACACAAAATGAATATAACACAAGGAAAACATCAGCCTGTGTACCTCCTCTAGAGTTGTTGTGAACTTCCGCTGGTGGGAGGAGCTTTCCTCCAGCTGACTGTGGAACTGCTGCACACTCTCCTTCAGCTCCTCCCAGTACCGGCCGATTTGGGTCAGACGGGCCTTGATGCGAGCAGCCTCCCCCGAAGACACAAACTGGGTCAACGCCTGAGAATCGGCCTCCAGCTGAGACAGAACCTCTGTCCGCTCCTGAAGCTCCGTAACAACAGCCTGGATGTGGACATAGAAAAGTCAAATAAGACTGAATAAGACAATAATACTGCAGGAGAAATAAGTCTTTGTAACTACAGAGTGGAATTTAGCTCTTGCTGCTGCTACAAATGAAGCCAGGAGTTTGCATTTTGATTGTTACTTAGTTGTGGCTTAGTGTGACTGTATTTGGACAAAAAGGGTGGAGCTGGAGGAGCACAAACAGTGATGAATGAAGATTAGCCCACTGACTCAGTAAAACACAATCAGATAGAAGATCAGATGGTCTTGTTAGTCAAACTACAACAATACTATCTGTCAAGAAAAAATATACATTTTAGATAATAAACACAATGCAATTGAAAATCTGCTGCAGAAGGCAAACAACCTGTCAATCAAAGTCTATCATGGCTTTGACTGAGAGGTTACTCGCTGCTATTGTTAATTCCAATATGTACCAGGTCACATGAGAGGGTCCAAATAAAATTAAAGCTGCAAGCAGCATTGGGCGGGACCTCGCCCCGTGCCCCGTCACTGGTGTGACAGGACCTTGCCTTACGCACTCGGTCCCTAATAATAATATAAAAACGAAGCAGGAACAATAGGGCCTTGCGCTCCATGCAAGGCCTGTCACTGGTGTGACAGG
>JAPTGZ010342236.1:0-22790 GCA_029814645.1 Fowleria isostigma | reverse complement strand
ATTTAATTTTTTAATTATTTTTTTTGTTTTATTTAATTTTTTATATTAAACTGTTTTTTAAAAATTGGAATTATAATAATAGTACATTTTCACTGTTTTTTCCAGCAGTTTGCCAAAGCAGTGACAATTATAGCCACTGGAAAAAGAAAACACACTGGAAAAACAAAATATTCCCTAGTAACAGATATGAGTTGTCTCTTTTAGGCATCTAAGGGGGTAAGAGTTAAAACAACTCTTCAGTTCAAATCTCATGAAAACGGGTATCTTTCATTCGAAATCAACTTAACTCCTGAAATAAACCCAACACAAAACAGTGAATATCTATAAAGTGGACGCTAGGGAAGTTTTACGTTTAATGTTTATCAAGTAAAAACATCTTGTGCGTGGAATTTAATGACATTACATTGTAAGCTTGATATCTAAGGCACATGAAAAGTAAGATCCATATCAGAAATGGCAATTAAAAAGTGAACTTAATAAACATGCAAATTATTGGGCAATTTGTTCTTTAAATGTCCACCCAAGGGGAGGGTGAGGGAGGGGTGGTGTTTGAGTGTTTTACATTATGCTTTATTGCCGTAATATAACCTTTGGTACATTAGTCTGAAGATGAAAAGCAGCAATTGTGTTTCCAGGAGTATGAAGCAGACAATCTTTTTTCTGTTTTTGTGTAGGAATTTGTCTGCACCTACTTTTTTTTTTTTTTTGTTGAAAGCATTCCTCCTCCCACAGCCATTAACTCCAGACACATGTTTCAAGTTATTTTCAGTCTGTCACAATAAAAAAAAAAAAATGCAAACATGTGCTTTATTTAGGTTACACCGAGCATTTTTTTTTTGTACGTGTTAAAATTTATTAAGGTGTCACAACACTTTGGAGTGAGATTTTAGGTCGGATTTTTAGCTCTGCGGAACTGTCACTGTTTGCCGATGTGAAATGAGGTCCTCAAAACAAGCGGAGGCAAAAGTGCTGCAACGATCTATTTCATTATATTGTTTGGCACTATGTTGCTTAATTAAAACACACCTTGATAATATTCTTATCTAAGTGTACCAGCTTTGAATTAATTAATTCAGCAGAGATACCCAATTTGGCAAGAACGATTAAACGGTATATATATATATGTACGGAAACGGTGACAGTAAAGATAAGAAATATGCATAAGAAGAATATTGGGGGGAAAAAACTGAAACTCAAATGATTATTAACCCTTAAAGACCCAAATAACCACCACCGACCAAAAGCATCTGCTATTTTAATACCTGTTGATTCACTAATTCTATTTATATGTGTCATCAATTGGTGTAAAATGCAGTTATTCATCTTTTCATGGTCATCAGATTTGGTTCAGAGGCTCTGTAGTTACCATGGAAACACCGTCATCTTCTACAACATTGATTCACCCATGGAGTTGGATCAATGACAGTGGATGGACACACTTGGATTATGTTCATTTATTGAGATATTTTACTGAGAAAGTCATTTTTTCTACGGTTTCCTCAACTTTAATCTGAGTTTTGATGAACTTGTCCATCACAGGTGTCAAAGTCGGTTTAGTTCAGAGGCCATATTCAGCCAACGTTTATCTGCAGTGGGCCAGACCGGTGAAATAAAAACAAAATAATAGATAAATAACGTCAACTCCAAACTTTTCTGTTTCTATGTTGTAGAGTGAAAAAAGTAAAATTACATGATGAAAATGTTTCCATCTAACGATCCTTTGAAACAATGTGAATAACATGAACAAAAAACTGACATGTCTTAAAGGGGTCATATTTTGCTAAACCCACTTTTATTAGTCTTTGGTTCATTTATTTGTGTATTTGGACCATAATAGTTTATATACTTTAATTGTGAATTGTTATCTTTATATAAATTTTAACAAAAATGGAGTGGATTTCTACAACTTGCTTTAATTCCTGCTTCATTTGTTACATCTATAACTAGTTACATCACTACATTTGCACATATAAGGTCAAGACTTCCATCGAACATGTCTCCATGTGCGCCATAACTGTTTGTCAGTGGCAGTGGTTGTAGTCCATACTGAAAATATGTCCAGACTTTGAGACAATTATCTAAAATGTTCAGTTGTTGGTTGTATTAACGAACACAAGTGGCTGAACAGGACAGAGCAGCATGACAACAAGCTGAAGGACAAACTAGTAAATTAATTAGTTATTACACACATTTAAGCTTTTGTTTTTGTGTTTTTACATAACTGAAAACTGCTAAATAAAATATTATTTTTTAAAAAAGGTCAAATTCATAGAGGTTACTTACTGTTGTATGTGTGATCATGAAGAAGATCCTTTCTTAGACAAACTGGACATGTGATTTAGTGGTGAGACATTACCTGGTAACAAAACCCATCAAAATAAAAGTGGTAGTTAACATGTATTATTGATCAAAATGTTTAATTACAATACAGCAATGTCATATGTGTTGAATTTTCTGAACTGAAAAATTCTTTGGTTTCTGTGGAAATGTTAAAACTAACTGTTATGATGTAATAATTCATAGGAAAAAAAAAATCTGTTTTGTTTCTTGTGATCTGCTTTTACCATCATAGTCTGCATTTCTGCCGTTACCGACTGCAGCAGGTTTTCCACTGTTGTTCTCCGGACTGTCCCAGTCCTGTAGTCGTCCGCCCTGGCCTGGACTCAGAGCACCGTTCAACTCATCAACTCTTCTTTTAGTTGAAACACTTTGGAGATTCATACCCTGACCAGCGCTGCCAGGCACATGGGCTCCACTTAAGCCACTCAGTTGTTCTCCAGCAGCCACGATTATTCGCTTGTTACTATTAATATCAGTGAGTTCTCTGCTTGCCTGTTGATCATTGAGCTCTTTGCTCCCGTGGTCCTGAACCAGCCTGCTGCTCATGTCATTCACTTCAGCTTTTCTTGATTCATTTGCGTTATTTTCCTCTGTGGGATTAGACATAGTGGTCGTGTAGCTGTTGGCATCTTTGGGAACATCTAGAAAGAGCCAAAATAAATTGTTCATTATGTTGTGTATTATAATCTAGTTAACACTTAGATTTGGGAAGCTAAAAAATAAAATATGGTGATACTCATTTAGATGTCAAATAATGTCAAGTGTACTTCCCATAATGCAGGGGTTCTTAACCTTTTTGACCACTGGGCCCAATTTTCCCAGTATAAAGTCTCCCAGGGCCCATTCAATTTTTAACTTTCATTTTAATTGATCTGAGTCTTGGTTTGATTTGAGTCAATAACTACATCAATTCCACAACACACCAAACAGGCAGCAATTATTTGAACAAATCAAGTTACTATAAGAACAAATATAAAGGCTAAAGTCAAGCTTATTAACACAAAAATCCGAACTCCAAAAATATTTAGATTTAGATCATTTCCTAAAAAACTAGAGAGAAATTTTTGTTTAATGAAGTTATTTGGTAATAAACAAATTCAAAATACTACAAGTTTCAAATTAAATAAACTGTACATAAAACTTAAATACAACTGAAAATATTGCTTTATGATCTGCTGATGAATAATACAATCTAACAGTTTTCATTTTTGTGGGACGCTGTCTTGCAGCCCACAGGTGCAAAACTGAATGTTTTTTGCGGCCCATTAGGTGGCCCTCGCAGCCCAAGAATGGTCCCTGGCCCTATGGTTAAGAATCACTGCCATAATGCACCCTGAAACAGGGGTGTCCAACTCATTTTAGTTCATGGGCTACATCAGCCAAATTTGATCTGAAGTGTGCAGGACCAGAAAAATAATAGCATCATAATATATAAATAATGACAACTCCAAACTTCTCTCTATTTTTTGAGTAAAAAGTACATTATATTATGATAATGTTCACATCTACAAACTGTCATTTAAAACAATGTGAATAACATGAACAATCTGAAATTTCTTAAGAAAAATAAGGGCAATTTTAACAATATGCTGCCTCAGCTTATCATTTACAGATATACATTACAACTTATTGATCACAGTGGATTCATATTTGTTCAAGTGATTCACATTTTTTGAAAAAATATAGTTTGTTCTCGAATAAATACAGTAAAAGTTGTATGAAAATGTTTATATCTACAAAGAGAAAATGGATGTTGTCAGTATTTATAGTTATGTTATTTTACTGATCTGACCCACTTGAGATCCAATTGGTCTGGACATGGTACCTGAACTAAAATGATTATTAATATCTTAATGCAATTTTTGTATTTCACAAATTCATGCCATGGGCAAGCCTGGACGCTTTGACGGGCCGGATTTGGTTCCCAGGCCACACGTTTCAGACCACTGGTAAAACCTTAAAAAAACAAAAAACCTACTATCTCAGTTCTACTTTTGGATCTTGGCTGATTTACTCTAAATGAGGAAGCAAAACAATGCAATAGAACAGGAAGTTACAGTACATTACAGCTACAACATTTCAAATGACAGACGTGTAATATTTGCAGGTATCATGTTTTCAGTCATTCTTCCAAGTATCTCTATAAAAATAATAATGAACAGGTTATGTAATATTCAGCATTGTACAGTAATGACAGCTACATGCATAGCACTACCTGACACAAACAGCAGCACAAGCTTCATTTTGCACATCCTTGACAAATGTATGAGAAAATTAAACAATCTCACCTTTCAGGAAGTGCAACTGTTTTTTTTGTTTGAGGTTAGAAATAAAAAAAACTGGAGCTTGTGTGTGGAGAATGTGGTACTTTAAGTACAGTTTGGCAATGACACAAATTGACGCAATACATAAATAGGTCCGATCAAGTGAAAGTGAACATCAACATGAAAAAGTAAATTTGCACACATTATTTATCAAATGGGCTCATTTTTTCGCTAAAGATCTCTGTTTAATGTTATGTATCCTTTTTAAAATACTATTTGTAGAAAAAAATACAACCAATTTTATTAATTGTACTTTTTACACCATAACCATGTCTCATTGAATGAGAAATTAAAATTCTGAATGATGAAGTTTGTGAATTCATGAACTGGTCACATTTAAAAAATAAAAATAAAAATAAAAAAAAGCCTATCTGTGAACTGTTACTGAGAAATTACTCTTTATTTGTAATTGACCTATATCAGTATGGACCACCACAGGTATAAATAACATTTTGTTAATATTAAATACATTCAATAAAGCATTGAGATTACATCTGGCTTTTGGGTGATGCGTACAATGGTAGAGTCATCCATGTGTTACTATGGCAACCTGTCCACGTGTTACCACATTCTCATCAATAAGACTTTTCAATATTTTACTACAAAATTTATTTTCAGCATAGTTGATATATGAAAGGTTTTTTCCTACTTGACATCAAACGGCTTGTTTTGAATGTTTATGTATTAGCTTAAAAAAATTGATGTCCAATTCAAGTCCATGTTATTGAACAGTAACTTGACCTTTTTCACCTAAAATTGTCATCTCCTCAAATTTTGTTGTACATCATGTTAAAGTGCTTATAAATGTATTATACATTTATAAGCACTTTAACATGATGAGGAGATAAAAATGTTAACTCTTGATTGGACCTAATTGTGAATTATTTGACAATGAAAGTCTTTAAAACTTATGAAGTGCCTGCGATTGTTTGTCAGTGTAACTCATAAACATGGCAAAAAAAATACAGAAAAACAACAAAATGACCACGTTTATATCTTCTGCTGTAGCATTGTTTACCTCTCACTGGAGTTGTTACCACCATACTTCCAACAGTTAAAAGTAGGAACCAACACATGAAGCTGAAACAAAACAAATATAGGTTTTAGTGGAAAAATGTACACATCAAACATAGTATGGAAATGACTGAAATGTCAGTGATAAAAAAAAAAAACCACTTGTAAAAATACATTCCTGCGTGACAGAATCTCAGCACTTACAGGTTCATCCTGGAGTTGTTGGTCCAGAGGGATGTGGCAGAGTCCTGGAACAGTTCGACGTAACCTTTGACTGCCATCCTCCGCCTCTGCACTTTTATTCTGTCTTGACCTGGTTAATTATAGATCATGATGAAATGTATCTGTGGTCAAATGCTGCTTTTGTTATGTGTGTAAGAGTGCATGACTTAAATAAGCTGAGTTTGCTCCGTTTACAAAGGTCTATTCATCGTATGAGTTCAGTGTTAGAGTTTCCTGAGTATGCACACCACCTCTGTCTATTGTGAGTTAATTACAGGTGATTGGGAAGCTTTTAAAGTGATACTACAGACTGTGAATTGTTTTAATACACTACCTTACCATTGTTTATTTTTTTCTGCACAGCCCTGAAGTCATTTTGCCTCAAAGACCCCTTTTACAATGAGAATTTAATGGACAATAGTCTAAAGCATGGTTGTCAAACTCATTTATATTCAGGGGCCACATACAGACTCATATGATAGAAAGGATCTTTATATTTTTGAGTGAAAAAAGTAAAATTTCGTAATGAAAATGTTTATATCTACCAACACTACTTGAACATAACATGAACAAATATGAACGGAAAAATTCTTAAGAAGAATAAGTGCAATTTTAACAATATTACATTTTAGTTTATCATTTACACATGTACATTACAACTTACAGATCACAGCAGATCTACAAATACGCAAGACATTTAGTAACAGGAACAATACTGGTGCAATTCCACTGACTTCTCTGAAGACATTTCTGGTTATTGATATTTTTTTGTAAAAGGCTAGTCTATAAATGTAAACAGTTTAGTGTAATTTTACCTTTTTTTTTTTTTTTGCACTAAAACAAAGAGGGAAATTTATGATAGTATTTTAATGGTCTGACCCACTTTAGATTATATTGACCTAAAATGACTTTAACATCCTTGATTGTTAATGTCATCGGTGAAATTGTTGCATTTCACAAATTTATCCCAGGGGCTGGATTGGATCTTTGGCGGGCCAGTTTTGGCCCTCAGGCTCCATGTTTGACACATGTGGTCTATAGCTACTGCTCCCAAATTTAGAGTCAGGATGAAAAATGAGTCACAAATGTGTTTTTACTCAGTCAACAATGACAGGTGGATTAATTTAATGAAGCAAAATAGTGAAGAGTGTTAGAGAGTTTATAAAGGTTTACCCATGTGTTGTATGAAACACAGAGAGGAGGTAAAAGATGTAACGGCAAAAAAAACAATAACATTTAAGCAAATGATGGAAAAGACCTAAGAAGATGAAAATTACATTAAAGATGGAAATAGAAAAGTATAGAATAGAATAGAATAGAATAGAATAGAATAGAATAGAATAGAATAGAATAGAATAGAATAGAATAGAATAGAATGCTCTTTATTGTCATTATACAGGATGTACAACAAAAGTGGGGACTTCTCCTTCTCGGTGCAAACAGTGACTATATATAAAATATAAAACATAACAATATAAAAGTAAGGTGCAAAATATGTAGAGAATAAAGTCCTGTAAGTCAGTGCAGTTAGATTTATATACAATATGAAATGAAGGGCAAGTTGAGAATATACAGAAGGTCGGGGTTCGATTTCCGGCCAGTCCCAAGCCCGGTTGTCAGGAAGGGCATGCTGATGTAAAAACATGGGCCAAGTCATCATGCGATTCACTGTGGCGACCCCAAAATGGAGTAGCTGAAACAGAAAACAACAACATATATGTATATAAATATACTGTATATATACATATGTGTGTGTACATATACTGTATATATATATATACACATACACACATAAATATATATATATACATATATATAAGAAATGATTGCACAGGGTGATTGAGTAAATATAGAATAATAACAGTATAATTATACTGTACAAGATGAATGACTGAATGTAGGTGTGTGTGAGATAGCAGCAGTAGTGTCAATGATAGGTACATAAAAGATGCAACAAGACAAAACAGATCAAACACTATGCAAGATTAGACAAAATACACTCTCTAACACTGCTTTGTCAGTAAATGAATCAATAAAATGTAGACGTTACGGTAATTCAGTATGTCTTTTGTATGTTTATGTTTTTGAGCTGAAAAAACTTTGGGAACCACGAGTGCAGGGGTGTCAGAGGTTCCAATCCAGCCTGTAGGATGAATCTGCGAAATGCAAAAATTTAACACAAGACGTCAACAGTCAAGGGTGTCAAATTCATTTCTGGTCATTTGATCAGACCAGTAAAATAATAGTATAATAACCTAAAAATAATGACAACTCCAAATTTTCCCCTAATTTAATGTGAAAAAGGTAAAATTACATGATGAGAATATCCAAACAGTTAGAAACTCTACTTTCACATTGAATTACCTGAATAAATATGAACAGCCTGAAATGTCTTCAGAAAAATAAGTGCAATTTTAACAAGATCTTATAAATAAATCCGCTGTGATCTGTAAGTTGTGTTAATAATAAACTGAGAAACATTATTGTTGAAATTGTAGTCATTTTTCTTAAGAAAGTTCAGGTTCTGCATAGTTACCCACATTTTCATAATATAATTTGACATTTTTTTCACAAAAAGACAAAAACATTGGATCATTATTCATGGTATTATTCTGGTCTGGCTCACTTGACTTCTCATTGGGCTGTACGTGGTCCCTGAACCACAGTTACAGTACTGTACAGACATAGAAATATCCTAAAACTGAGTGCACAGCAGTGTATGTACTGTTTCATTTCTTGGAGCAGAAATGTTGTGTAGGTCAGCTGAGGTTTAAGAATAGTTTGATGCTGCATGATTTCAGACATGTGACTGCAGAACTGTGACTATAAAACCATGTAACATCATGGAAAATAATGGAAATGGTTAGTGTACTTCATCATACATGTTGTAATAAAGTGATTCAGACATAACACATTTAAATGCACATACTGTACCTTAAAAAAACATCTTATACTTTGTAGGATCCTGAATGAGACCAAATGTTATTGACATGAAACCATCAGATCACAGTCACTGACAACCTCCTCAAACGAACTGTACAGAGGAAATCACTCCAGTTTCTTCGTGACATCCATTGTTAAACTTTCTGCCTGTCGAATCGACTTGTTGGTGTCAACAACATATGTAATTTTCCCCCATGAAAAAGAAAAATGAGAGCGCCCTCTGCGGGAAAGGCTGTTCGCACTAAGCTCTTGATCCCAAGCATCGCCATATTTGACGTCCTAACAACGCTGAGAGGTAATCGTGTTATTTTATCACGAATCGTCGAGCGTTTGGATCTATCGTTGAGTCTTTCACAGGTGAAGGAAAGCAGAGAACAAGTAACACAACCGCGTTACCATTCCACTGTTAGATCACAGTGTTGGTTGGATGTTTTTTCAAGGCGTTGTCAGTCAGTTGCCTCGCCAGCCACCAGGCTATTCACTCCCGTAGCCTGCTAGCTTAGCACTTTTTACCTTTTGGAAATATATTTTTCGAAGAGTGTCTTTGGGCTACACATTTATAATGACCAAGTGTGTATCAATTTTATTTACTGGGGTCTGAATTGATATTTCTCTCCGCTAGAGTCTTTTTACTGTGATGTGAAGCTAGTTGTGACTTTCCAACCGGCTTTTCCTGCTAGCTAATGCTAACTAGCTAGCTCCAACTGGCCGGTTTACCTGGTGGCTAGCTAACAGTTAGCTTCACTACACTTGTACAGGCCGTGGGCCACAGAGGGTTTGTGCGCACTCTTACCTTTTGGTTAAAGTAGTAAGCGGGCAAACTGTCTATTTCCGACTCAGTATGTAATGTCAAAGAGCACCTTGATAGGACGTTTCACTCCAGTACCTTGATATATTGAGTAGTACTAGTTATGATACTGCTGGCATATGTTAGCTCAAATAGTTAGCTCATGATTGCTTAATTCACAGCATTGATTTTAATCAACCTACTTTTTGTCCTTTATTCAACAGGAAATACCACCGAGTGTAGCCCCTAGTAATGACTGCACTGAACCCTGTACCTCCTGATTAGACTGGTTGGATGCCCCCATTTAACATTCAGGTTTCTCCATTTCACACGCCACCATATTTAGACACTAGACACAAGTCATTTAGTTTTAGAGGCAATGTTTTTGTTATAAGTTATGTTCGTTTTCAGCATAAGCCATTTCTAATAAGTATTTTGGTGTTTACATGACATAAATATCTGTACCCATATGTAGCAGACCAAGCTGAATTTGTAACTGAAGTGTTTTATGGGATCATAAAAGAACATTTGTCAGTTCCACATTTGGTGTTGAACTGCTTTAGGGTCTAACCAGGTTTTGTTCTGTTTTACATGTAGCTCTTTCACCAAAAAGGCATCTCAACTGCTCCTGTTCCAATTCATCATCAACCCTTACCATCCTGGAGGGAACCTACCAGGTAATGTGTCATTTTAGAATGACTGAAATTACTGTCATTTGAGCCATCGCAGTGTTATGCTTGGAATTTTACATATTTAAAGTATCCATGTTTCCTATTTACACTGTTGTAATTTGATTTAATATTTGGTTATGTCTGTCTATTCCTGCTTTAGGAGATTTAGAGACTATCCTGTGTAGAATATGTCTGGCCCTGTTCCAAGCCGTTCTCGAGTTTACCCTGATGTAAACACACAGAGACCTCGGGAATACTGGGACTATGAGTCCCATGTTGTTGAATGGGGGTAAGGCAAAGCGAACTGTTGGTGCTTTAGTTGTTTTTGTGTTGTTTTTTTAGTTAAGCTATCGCAGCCATTTTCATCATGGCTTTTTGGTCTCTTTGTTTTTCTTTTTCAGCAACCAAGACGACTATCAGCTAGTCAGAAAACTAGGAAGAGGCAAATATAGTGAAGTGTTTGAAGCCATAAACATCACAAACAATGAAAAAGTGGTTGTCAAAATACTGAAGGTATGGAGACATGTAGAAAACTGCACATTGTTGTAATGTTTGTACACTAATGTTATGAGATTTTAATAGCTCTACAATAATTCCTGTTTTCCCAGCCGGTCAAGAAAAAGAAAATCAAGAGAGAAATAAAGATCCTTGAGAATCTGAGGGGTGGCCCAAATATCATCTCACTGTTAGATATTGTCAAGGATCCTGTGGTGATTTTCTTCTCCTTATTTTGAAAGTACAAATTAGTTAAATATGCAAGTGTAAGCTTCAACTTAGAAAGTGTGTTTTGTGTGTTTTTATTTTTTAGTCCCGAACTCCTGCTCTGGTCTTTGAACATGTGAACAACACAGACTTTAAGGTAAAGTCAATGGATCATTGAATTTTCATTTATTATTTTTTTTTGTAAGTATAATTTTACAAAATAATTTAATCCAATGATGTGTATTTTTCCCAGCAATTGTATCAAACCCTATCTGACTTTGACATACGGTTCTACATGTACGAGATTCTAAAGGTAAGAAACGCACATCTTACACCATTAAAGTTTTACCAAGTCATACAACACCCAAGACATGATTTTGTCTTTTCTCTCAAGGCTCTGGATTACTGCCACAGTATGGGGATAATGCACAGAGATGTTAAGCCACACAATGTAATGATCGATCATGAACACAGAAAGGTACTGTCTCACCTGCTGATCATTCTCCTCAAGTTTAGTGTTTTCTACTTTGTCCAACAAGTATAGTTTATAACGTCAGCTGTTGTTTTTGTTCTATTCAGCTCCGTTTAATTGACTGGGGCTTGGCAGAGTTCTACCACCCAAACCAGGAATACAACGTGAGAGTGGCGTCCAGGTACTTCAAAGGACCTGAGCTGCTGGTAGATTACCAGGTGAGGCCTCTGTCTCTGCTGTCTTTATGTAATGATGTTTATCCAAAAGATGATCAGAATGTGTATTAATGATATAAACGGGAGCGATGGGATTACATGAAGCCTTGTGACCTTTGGTTTTCAGATGTATGACTACAGCCTGGACATGTGGAGTTTGGGGTGCATGCTGGCTAGCATGATCTTCAGAAAGGAACCTTTCTTTCATGGTCATGACAACTACGATCAGGTATTTATGAAAAATTAATCTGTCTTCTGTTAGTAATCTTAGCAGTCTGTGCATGGTCTTGAAACAGTTTTATTTGCTTTACACTGCCTCACCAACTTATGATTAGTTTTAATCTAAAACAAAAAACATCTCCATGCATACTTTAAAAAATGCACACATTGTTAAAAACATTACCTGTATTTTACACTCCTCCAAACCAAGACACAACTTTCTAACTTGGACTTTGTTTAACATTTATTTGACTGGTCCGTCAACAATCATCTCAATTGTTTTATTTTGTATAAAATGGTAGAAAACTATTTTTAAACAGTATTTTCCAACAAAGATGATGACGTCTATAAATGTCTTGTTTGATACCAATATGGTCAACCTAAATATAGTGAGATTAATCTCAGAGGAGGAAAGAGAAATTTTGACCCTTTATCTTCAATAAAAAAAAAATGCCTATGGGGGATCATCAATTACCAATGTAGTTATCAGTTAATAGTGAACAACTAGTAGATGAATTGTTGCTACTTGTTCTTCTGATGTTAATAAAGTTTTGTTTTCCTTGCAGCTTGTGCGAATTGCAAAAGTACTCGGCACAGAGGATCTCTATGACTACATCGACAAGTACAACATTGAATTGGATCCACGGTTCAATGACATTCTTGGAAGGTAAGACATCACAGCCTTTGGTCCATTCCAAACTATGATCAGATATTTAGTTTTAACGGTTACCTGACATTTTTCTGTTGGTACCGTATTCTCGTTTCACAGACACTCGCGTAAAAGGTGGGAAAGGTTTGTGCACAGTGAGAATCAGCACCTGGTCAGCACAGAAGCTCTAGACTTCTTGGACAAACTGCTACGCTACGACCATCAAGCCCGGCTCACAGCCAGAGAGGCCATGGATCATCCCTACTTCTGTACGTTTACCTTCTTTATTTTTTTGGCTGAGCGAACCGTCTCCAAACATGTACTAAATTATTCGTCTGGCTTTGTATCAACACGTGCTTTTTTTCTCAGATCCCATCGTTAAAGATCAGGGAAGGGGGGCCACTCCTGGAGGGATGGCTGCCAGCTCTACACCTGTCAGCTCCTCAAGTATGATGGCTGGTGAGTTCTCCTGTTCACCATCAATAAATAATACGTGACAGAATTCAATCGTTTTGGAAATCCGCTTACATTTGGATCAGGAAAAGACTTGCACTTATGATCATCTCCAGAAAAAAAAAAAAAAACCTAAAGAACCTGCTCTTTCTTCCAGGCATCACCTCAATGTCCTCCTCACAGCCGCTGGCTAACATTGCTGGATCACCCGTCATCTCTGCCCCCAACACTTTGGCCACACAAGTCCCTGCAGCCACTGGGGCCCAGCCCTGAAGCCACTTCCCCCCTGTGTCTGTGTGCGCTCATGGCCATGTCCTGCCTAGCTCTCACTGCAGCCTCGGGCCATGGCTCCCCTTTTTATGTTGAAAATAACAAAGAAGATTTAAATTGCTTTTCACATTCAGTTATATTTTGACACCTGGACTTGACAGAAATGTATTGTTGCACCTGTCAGGATTATTAGAATTAATTTGGGTGTGTTATTTGACAATGCCATTGTCGAGAAATTCTAATAAGATGTAGACATGAAGAGAATGGATAATAAAATTTATTTTGTATGTTCCAAATATACAGTCTTGCTTGAAACTGTTTGATGGGGATCCTGCTGTATTACACTGTGAACCTTTACACGACTTCACAAAACAGAGTCAGGAATCTGGTGTGCCCCGACTAACAGTGCTTGATGGTTGCACACGATGTAATGTGCAGCAGTTGTTGGTGTTTTGAAGTTGTTAGATGCTATCATTCTTTAATTGGACTTTTGTAGATATTCTACAGTTACTGTCAGGTTGCATGCACCCAATGCTGAGTATCACAGGGTCAATAGTTTGCCAATTTTATGTTTCTTTCACTTCTGTATGTGTATGTATGTGTTCATGTTTGTTTTTTATGAAGTCTCTTACACATGATTTTGATTACATAGACAATTTTGTAACTTCTTTTGTTTTATGTTGGGAGGACTCATCACCTACAAAAAAAACAACTTCAAAAATAAACAATTTAAACAGGGTTTTGCAGGAACTATATGTTATTGAGTATACTGTCTGATGGCTGGTTGCACCGACAATATCCAAGTGGGTTTTTGGAAGAAGAGTGTAGGTGTAGTCCACAAAATACTTCCCTTTGCGAGATGAAGTTGTACTAAAGGATTTACAGTATTATAGCAATCTAAAAGAGGATTTCAGCTGTTGAAAAATAATTTCTCTGAGATTTGTGTGAATGTTACATAATGGTTTTTCAATATTTGTACAGGTGTGTTTGTGAGAGAAAGTGGATGTATGTATAAAAAAGAATACTTTTCTACACAATTCTGAAATTATAGTTGCAGGTATGAACATATACATCTCATACAGTATTCTAGTGAGGCTCAAAACAATAAAAGACCAAGTGACAGCAGTGACTCATTCAGATCATTTTTGTCAGAGCTGATAAGAGGAAGAAAATGAAGCCCCTATCACAGGCCATTTTGGATTTATAACAATAAAAGCTGCAAATACAGAATCAACAATAAACCCTGTGTTACTAAATTTGTATTATACAGGTGTTGTTGCTACACTTACAAATAGGCTTTCATTTTATAAAGTTTTTAACCAACTTTCTCTCCATGGAGTTCATGTAGATGGGAGTTGAGTTCAGACGCAGTAGCTCCGACCATTTGGAGCCATGCTGCATTCAGGTGCTCTTTCAGGGTTGAAAATTTGACCGCTCTAAATTTGCATAGCTTTTAAGTACTCTCACAAAGATCCTTTATAAGTAAATGAGCTTAGTTGTTTTCTTTTTTAATAAATGTATGCTGATGTAAAACCACATGCCCACATTATGTAGCCTCCTTTAAACTTTTACGGTGGAAAAACCTATCTTTTAGCTCCACTGGTCAAATTCTATCGATATAACCCTAAAATATGACTTGTAGCAACCTTAACTAGTGTAGAAAAAAGGAGCACTGAGCAAGATGACAGATACAAATACTGTGGGGTTTATTACATAAAAAGTCAGTTTAAGAACAGGTTAATAAACCTATTTCCGATGACAGTGAACGCCCCATTAGCCGCGCCTGCTGTGGCACGCCTCGACTGCAGGAGATTTTATAAAACGGTGTGGAAAATCGTGTTTATCGTGTTCTAAAATGGGTAAAGCAGTGCTCATTGCGCTTGTGGTTGCTGTAATAGCAGTCTTAGTCGGTGAAAGAATCGTAAATTTAAGGTAATATGGACCGTGACAGCTGCTGGTAGCGACTGTTTGTATGTTTTCATCTGTTGATACAATAACTTTTGTGTGGATCACCTGCTTTAATACAACCTATGACCTGGAAACTTTGCAGGAAAAGGACGCTAGCCTCCAGGGAGTTGGTCCAAAATCACCTACCCAACTGCGTTTTGATCCCAAATCTGAGTAAGTAACAGGATAATAATAGTTTAGATGCACTTTAGACAACAGCAGAGTTAACTGTGACCGTGTTTTCAGATGGAGGATCGGAGGATATCACTATACTTGGAAACGGCCTTGCATTCATCAGCGCTGTACGTATTTAACAAATACCCATCCATTGAAAAACAATGTAAAAGCAACATTTAGTGTCGATCCTGTCATTTCCTCATCACTGTTCATGCAACTTTTTCTGTAGTTTCTTCCTTCACTGTTCTGGATGACATGAACAGTACAGCTATTGTTTGTTTAACCCATTGATAACAATTATTATATAATTATTGTAATTGTTGTAAGTAAAAAAGGGAAAGTACAAGGTTTTTTTGTCTTGCATTAAGTTTTTGGTGATTATCGTTATTACTGATTAGTCTTATGTACGGTAAGTTCTGTCGTGATTTTTTAAAATGCCTTACAATGTGATTATTCATTGAGTCAAGATCACTTTATCATCTTCAAATGTCACCCTTTATGCCAGGGGTGTTAAACATATGGCCTGCAGGCCACAACCGGCTGTAACTCTTTTCTTTCACGGGCTACATGCAGCTCAATGTGATCTCAAGTGAAATGATTACATAATAACCTAGAAATAATGCTAACTTAAAAAATTTTTCTTGGTTTATGTGAAAAAAGTAAAATAATATTTGAAAATATTTACATTTACAAGTTATCCTTCCAAAATAAGACTAACCTGAACAAATATGAACAACCTGAAATGTATGGAAAAATAAGTTCAATTTTAACAATTTAATGCCTGTTACTAAATATTGTGTGTGTTTATAAATCCAATGTAATAATTAACTGTTTAAATTGCAGATGGTTATTGTTCAGATTATTCACATTTCCATAATATAATTAAGCTTTTTTTTTTTTTACACTATAACAAAGAGGAAAATGTTGGAATATTATTTATAAGCTATTAGGGCTGCATAACATTGGAAAAACTGACTTGGCAATTTTTTTAACCCTGCAGTATATATTGTGAAATAAAACCATACACAGGAGGATATAATAGCTGTGTGGTGTTGGCATAAATGGTCAAACAGTTAACTGAGTTGTGTTCCCTCTCGTTGTGACAACGAGTTGGTTGATAGTGTAAGACACTATCAACACAGAACATGTGTTTCAATATCATCCTTCTTGTAGCTGAAATAATTCCAGATAACTGGCCTGACAGCGGAGCACATTCTCAAAAAGACTATTACAGCTCTGCTGTCGAACGGACACAGGGAATCTTTTTTTCCATATACAACTCACTGTACAATAAACTTGCCTGATGTCAAACCTGGTCATAATCACAATATCTCTACTGCGCACTTTACTGTTTATATTGCCCAGCAATTATATTTTCACCTACTTTGCATATTACAGTTTTGCTGTTGCACCTCACTGCCTTTATAACACTCTTGTGCCTATAATCTATTATGTACAGAGAAGTTACCCATATATATATATATATCCAATGTAAATATATATATTGTGTATATATTGTATTCTATTCCATTTTGTTGTTGTTTTCTTGTCATGCTGCTGCTGTTACAATTCCATTTCCCAGTTTGGAATTAATCAATAACTTCTATTCTATTCTGTTTTTGGCATCAAGTCTTAATTTTTGGTGATTTTCTTATGTCCGTTGCTCATTTTTCAATGTTGTTCCCAGCAACTCGCTTCATGTGCAGGGGCGTGGTCTGCTTCAGCAAACTGATTAAGAAGGATTGTGATTGGTGGATCACTGTGTGCAGTGTGTGTCAGAAACCCTTAAAATTAGATGAGAACATGTTCAGTTCATTTACCTCCTACATTGCAGGACGGGTGATTTGACTATTGCGCAAACATGATGACAATGCTCAAACGACTTATTGTGCAGCTCTATAAGCTATTATGCTACTGTTTTCCTAACCCAGTTGAGATCACACTGGGCTGTATGTGGCCCTTGAATTCAAAAGACCCCCGCTGTATGCTCAACATCATCCTGTGTGTGAACTGGTGTCATTATCATCCATCTAATGCATGCGGTTAGTGTGTGACATGGCAAGTTTTGGCTCTTCTTTTGGAGATCTCTTCTCATATTATCACACTTTCATGTTTAATTATCTCAGGGTTTGAAGTACCCTGGAATGCCACCCAACGATGAACCTGGAAAACTCTTGATCCTAGACCTGAAAGAGCCACGGCTGAAACCATCAGAGCTGCGCATGCCAAGAAACTTTGATCTTGAGTCATTCAACCCTCATGGCATAAGTGTATACACTGATCCCAGTGGTAAAAGATTACTTATTATGTTAATATGTCACATCATGGTCAATATTATCACCCTCTGCTTGAGTTACAGTAAAACCTATGGTTGTGTATATGAGTAACGTGCTTTTTTATTTTCAGATGACACACTATACCTGTTTGTTGTTAGTCATCCTCAACATGGGAGCCAGATAGAGATCTTTAAATTTATCGAGGACGACTACTCTCTGGTACACTTGAAAACCATCACGCATGAGCTGCTCCACAGGTACAGCATGTTGACATATTCACATTATAACCATTAATATAGTTATTCAATATTTAACTAAATGTATCGTCTTTTTTTCTTTCAGTGTGAACGATATTATTGCAGTCGGAGTGGAGAGTTTCTACGCAACCAACGATCACTACTTTATCCATGAGACCGTTAAAGCAATAGTGGAGCCTCTCTTGGGTCAGCCTTGGTCTAACGTTGTGTACTACAGTCCTGAAACAGTAAAGGTGGTCTCTGAGGGGTATTACTTTGCAAATGGCATCAATATCTCACCAGACAAAACGTAAGTGTTACATGGATGTAAAGGCATGTCATTATATCATATCATATATTTCCAAAAGTATCTGATCTTTGGCACTTGTCTCAAACATAGACACGTGTATGTGGCAGATTTGCTTGACCACAACGTGCACGTGCTGGAGAGGAAGGAGGACAATGCACTGGTGCCTGTGAAGGTAAATATTACAAAATTTAAGTCATATAAAAATGCACTGGAACACAGAAGTACTATTAAAATATTTTATATTAATGGTTGCATTCGTACAAGGTCTGTAAAAGTCTTAAAGGTCTTGGAATTTACAAATCTGCATTTAATACCTTAAAAAAGTTTTTAAAAAGTATAATTTGATATGGTAGGTCTTAAGTTCTGTTACCATAAACGTGTTTGCTGTACTGTGTTTACTTGTGTTTGTTAAATGTCCAAGTGCAAAGAAAGTAACCTTAGTCGACTCAGTTCCACCCATTCTAACCCAACAATTTTTATCGACATTAGGAACCAGTTGTCACTAACTTTGCAGCCTCTGGTGAGAAATGACTCCAAACAGTAGGAATCAAGGTGTTGGAGTATATAAATCCATTTCCCTAAATTCTAGGAGTCACAGATTTTTACCAGTATGGTTCTGAAATAGGCATTAAATTCTGTTCTACATCGGCTTAAAAAGTCATAAATTGAATTTGTAGAAACCTGTAGTAACCCTGGTTTGAAATATTTTAAGGACCAAGGTAATAGTTAAAGACACCATGGTGACATTACATAACTTTGGACTAGTGCAGGGAAATATACCAGATGAACTGGTATTCCAGTTTTAATTTCCTGTACGGTTTCATAAGTTTCACAAACCACTATATCGTTGCATAAATTAAATGCTTTAAAGGGTTCTTTGTTGTATTGCTGTTGCAAAGTCTCAACATCAGGGGGAAGTCACACACCGGAACACAAAACAACTACACAACGAATCAACCCTATGTATCCACAGACTGTAGCGCTGACTGACTAAAGTATAAAGCTTATTGTTTACACACATATCTCTGTTATGGAATTACCAAGTTTTCTTTTTCAGCCAAACCTCGTAGCCAGTTCTTTTAACAGCCATTCAAAATAACACTGTCTTATAGTTATCAGATAGTTTACATTGTAGCTCTGTAAGCTTAGCTCTGTTCTGTAAAACCAAAATCCCCTCCGTTGTCTACACTGCAGACCTGTTGGAATTGTCCAATCAAGGTCAGAGCTGTCATAGTTTAGACTGAACCGTGGATCCACAAAAACAGGAAACCCACCAATGAATATCACTTAAGAAGCTTTTCTACATATAGCCCCTGTCATAGGTCTGGACAATAATTAATACAGTGAATTGGAGAAATGTCTTATATTTTTATTTTAGGCTGGTTTACAGTATTTGAGTGGTTGATGTATAAGCCTTTTTTTTTTTTTTTTTTTTAAATTCAAATATTATTCCTGCAACTTATTTTTTGTGTTGTTCTACTCTTACCTTCTCAAACGTTTATGTGTTCTTTTAAATTTTGTGTTGTAATTTGCATTTTTTCACCGATTTGCTGTATTAGTGCCGTAAATTGTCATATGGTGTGACATGAAAGCTATTTCATATAAAATAAAAATGGGGTACTTTTTTTTTTTTTCTAACTCACTTCGTCAAACTTTCTAATCATGACTGCTTTGATATTTAATTTCCCTGTGAAATTTTTTTTGTATTTCAGTCTATTTTTCTAAATCATCCTGCAAAGTAGGACATCACCGCTCAAGCTTTTAAGATATTTTAGATTAATTCTCTTAAACCTTTTAACAACTGTAAGAAATTGCTTGAGGCTCTTGTTGATACTAATTTACTTGTGTTCTATTGATATTTTCATAAATTACCACTAACAAAGCAGTTTATTGGTCACAATTGTGAACCTCACACCAATGACATGAGTGTCATGCCATATGATTAAATGCACCATACCACAATATGTCAATGCAAGAAGTATTTTATATGTATTTACAAACAAAACAATTGAGGAAAAGGGTTACACATGAATTACAAATATTGAATAATAGCAGCTTTCACTTAACCTTAATGGTTCAATATAAACTCTACTTAACATTGTGTGTTAGAAAGTCTATTTTTCTTCCTTCCTTCTCTTAGTTATCTGTGTATACACATGATGTAGTGTAAGTAATCACCTTTAGTTTGTCGGTATCTGCCCCTCTTATCGCATTACTAATTATCTGTAGTAGTTTCCAGACTAAATCATCTCTTGGCATGACATAGCTCAGCAACACAAAGTGAAAAACAAACTTTATTTTAAGGGGAGTAATGCCCCCTTAAAAAAAATGTCCTGCCCCCTCAAATTAAAGTATTACCCATGGGTAACCCACTGATCCACACATCTCAAACATATGGCATGGAACAGAACGCACCCTGTATAATCCCTGGAAGGACCTGTTCATAGATGTTCTACAGCAGAGGTGGCAAACATATGATTCATGGGCCAAGACCGGCCCACCAAAGGTTCTAATTTGGTCCACAGTCTGAATTTGGAAAGTGCAAAAACTATGCTAAAGTTATTAAGAGTCAAAGGTGTCAGAGTTGTTTTAGTTTAGGTTCCACATCCAGTCTAATTGTGATCTCAAGTAAAATAATAGCATAATAACCTAGAAATAGTGACTCCAAATTTAAATCAAGTTTTCATAGTAAAAAGTAAATGTATTGGATCAGTATCAGCAAAAGTAATCCTAAAAGAAAATCTGATTGGAAGCAAAAAAATCCAGATGGTGACATCACTAGTATTCAGTAATAGTTATGGAATGACACTGAGCATCTGATGATGAGTTGAAAGTGAATATTATGTTTACTGGTGCGTTGACCTTTAGGACCACAGGTCATATTAATACCGATATCTAGGAACTGGAGTTACTGAATGTGTTGTTCCTGTTTTTAACTTCATTTCCCATCATGCAGTGTGGTAATGTGCTTCCCATCAACCGTCATGGTCATAACAACGTGATTATAAGGCTGTTGTATTCCAAAATTATTAATATTTCTCACAATATTGATCATATCAACTTGCTGAGATATTTAATGTGGAGACAGGGCTATATCTCAACCATACGTAAGAACTTGGCCAGGTAAAAATGTCTACAGTTGTCAGAACTGTGCAGATTCACTCACACACACACACACACACACACACACACACACACACACACAGATGCTCTGAGCCATTCTAATATTATGATACAGATGTTAATATTTTTAAAGCATGACAAAAATGATCAATACACTTAGAAAAACATTATAAATGTGAAGAGACTGAAACGTGTACGTCTGCCTGTGTGAATGAGTTCTAACAACAGTAGCACCTTTTATCTAACAGACTAATGTTCTAAACTGCATCAAAGAGATTCACAGACATTCATAGAATCAGTATTTTAACATAAGAGTTAAGATTACAATGTACAATTCATACATTAATATTCCAATCATGACATTTGATATTTGTTTTGTAGTTCATGTGTTTAGAACTACAAACTGTAAAAAGCTAAAAGCCTTCAAACGTTTTAAATATATAAATATTCATGTAAAATAAAGTGAATGTAATATGTTGTGACAGATGTGTCACATGGTGTGACTTGGAAAACCAGTCACATCATATGACACAGTCACACCATATGATCAGTTAAGCTAATTTATTAGCAAACTATTAACATCTAGCCGATAGATACCATGTAATTAGCCACATGGCAGCAATGATTTTTAAGAATTAATGAGTAAAATCAGTGAAAAATATATTTTTTTCATGCTAATAATGTCAGACCACAAGACACAAAACATTGACCACTACTGTCATGTCAGTTAAAGGTTTTTAACTAAAAATTAAAAAAAAAAACACAACTCATCTTATGACTTTGTAAGTCACTCCAGAGACATTTCTGTTACTTCCTGGTTAGGTGTGGTCCTCTTCATCATTAAGATGTCCACATTATTGCCCGTTCAAAATAGACATTATAGTGTCACACCATATGATGACCATTTTTGGACAGAACTTGTTTTGATATTATGCATAGGCATCAACACTTTATGTGGCTATTAATAACACTTTATTATTTCAGATGCACTGTAGAACCATCAAATGTTATAATTTATTTGGAAATATGCTCTTATTTGTGCATACGTATGCTGGACAGTCACACCATATGACTTTTTTTTTTTTTGATGTCTGGATCAAAATTATAAGTAGAAATCTTAATATACCCACAATACCTTTGGTGATAGGGTGACACGGTGGTGCAGTGGTTAGCACGCATGCCTCACAGCAAGAAGGTTCTGGGTTCGATTCCAACACCAGTCGAGGGGGGACTTTTCTGTGTGGAGTTTGCATGTTCTTCCCGTGTCTGTGTGGGTTTTTTGTGGGTACTCCGGTTTCCTCCCACCATCCAAAGACATGCACTGATAAGTTAATTAGTTTATCTAAATTGTCCATAGGTGTGCATGTGAGAGTGGTTGTTTGTGTCTATATGTCAGCCCTGTGATGAACTGGTGAAATGTCCAGGGTGTACCCCGCCTTC
>JAPTGZ010342208.1:0-11336 GCA_029814645.1 Fowleria isostigma | reverse complement strand
GTGACATTACACTGTTAAAGGTGTTTGTTTAAACATCCTATGGCTTGGTCTTGGTATGACTGGGGTATGAGTAACTTTGGACATGATGATTTTTTTTTTTTTGATTTTTTTTTCAATTATAAATACCTTTTTAACAGTGTAATTTTATTTCAAGAAATTGGTCATGGCTCCAGACTTTTGTCCATGTCCTATATGTCATATAAGTCTGAGTTGAAATACTTATCTGTAACTGAAAAAATTAAATTCCTTGTATTTGACAGGGGTATGAATCATTTTGGGCTTAAGTATATATATTTTTATCAAACTACCTTATTCTCAATTAGATAAAACCAACATGAGGTGCTTTTGGACAGAGAAGAAGGACACGGTTCTCTACCTCAGGGGAAGTGTTTGGTTTTACGTCCGCACAGGCAGTCAGGGTTCATGAGGGACCAGTGTGATGCAGACATCTGTGACAGCCGGGACGGGACCCCCTCCGCCTGGCCCGGCTGAACCAACAAAATGTATTACAGTTCTGAAAGATATACAAAATGTAAAAATGACATGTAAGTACTAGTACAAATGTATTGAAATCAAAGTGTGTAACATTGTGATTGAAAAGAAATTCATTCGGGAGCCGATGGTGGAAAAACACCAGAGCTAGGGAGGAAAGTTCGCCAGTACAGCCGTTCCAATTCACCCTTCGCTAAGTCCCACCCTCCATGGTTACAGTTGCTAGGTTTTGCAAGCTTTCTCTTAAGGTTAATTCCCACTGGCATGTAAACATGGATTTCTCAGTGTCCTGATGATTTATTTACAGAACAGACGTATAACGGAATAACAATGTTCTTGCATCGTAGGGCAAATCAATATATTTTGTTTTAAGCTAACATTCGCTTATGACTCCCTATAGTTTTCCATATCTGATATATTTTAGCCCATTGCTAAGTGCTATGTTTTCTATCTGTTTATAGCACACCAGGATATTGTTCCCACATCATGGGTTCATCTTCTAGTGGTACACAGGTACATCGGTCAATGTTGAAACATTAGTAACTCTACTATGGCAGGGGTGAAAAACCCTGGTCCTGGAGAGACACTATCAGCATGTTTCAGATGTATCCCTCTGATACACTGATTCAAGTGATCAACCTGTCATCCAGTTCTGCAGAAGACTAATAATGACTGTCAGGTGTGTAGAAGAGGGAAGCATCTACATGATGTTAGTTGTTCTGGAGGACTCGGGTTGGTCACCCCTTGTTCTATGGGCTTGTAGATAACTGTGTGCTCGTTAGTGTTCGTATCTTACCTGAGAATAAACATCGTAGTTACACAGTAGCTGTGAGTGGGATGTTCCACACTACTTAATCCATATTCCACATCTTTCCAGTTGTGTTTTTGGTTTTGGGAAGGTGAAAAATCCAACATAATTCAAACGTTGTAGATATCTGTCACTGGACTTGCCAGTCCCATACATGTATTGTTCTGGAGGTGAAGCTCGCCAGGCGTTTCTCTCTGAGTTACTGTTACTAACATTTGATTGATCAGTTGTGGTTCTAGGGCGGGACTTGGTGTAGGGTCAATTACAGAGAGACTTAGATTCTTAGGAAGTCTGTTTTCTGGGGTCGTGGGGGGCAGCCATGGCTGAGGTGGCTAAGCAGTCAGCTGGAGAGTTGGTTAGGGACCGAAGGGTCACGAGTTAGATTCCCCGGACTGGCAGAGATGTTGGCTGATGCACCGAAATGGCAGCCCACTGCTCCCTAGCATGCAGTATGTGTCATGTACGATCTAGGATGGGTTAAATGCAGAAGACAAATATCAGTGTGGATACTGACTCTTCGTCTCTTCAAGTTCACAAGACCATACTGTCCATTTTTTATGTTGAGAAATGGCTACAGTTTAAAAAATTGCAGCCCTGCAAGAAGTGGAAATCTAGCAATGGGTGTGACCTGAGTTCTATTAATTTCCAAACACTACGTCATATGAGTTCATATGGAACCATCAAAAGACCCTGCCTGGGACTAGGAGCTGAAGTGGTTATAGGAACTGTGGTCCGTGGTTCCAAGTTCCTATGTTGTCCAAATGCACACAAAAAAGACCTAGTTCCTGAAAAGGTTACAGGAACTGCAAAAAGATCCTGCACTGCCAAAGGGCCTATAGATGTCACTCCCTCTAATGTCAGTTTGATATGCCATTCAACTCAGGAAATGTAAATATTAAAGACTTTATACACAAAAAAGTTGGAACAGGATTTGAGAAGAAACCTTGGTGTGACACCTTTAGATTTATTGTAATCCAATTAATGCTAAGCCTGTCAAACAACTACATGTGGAAAATACACACAGTTGTGATTATGTTTGAAGCTGCCGTATGCCTGTATTGTGGCAGATAATAGCCAGCAAAATAAATAAAAATCCAATCCCACGCCCAGCTGCCTGACGGCGGGCTCCCCGTGCCTTCATCACAGAACTGTCACTTTTATCTGTGGTGTTCCTCGATCCCCTCACCGCACAAATCTGGCCATGCTGCACGCTTCCACAGACACGATTATCACAGGCAGGAGTTGACGGAAACCAATGTTCCCTCATTCAGAAAATGCGCAGTTCATTTTATGACGTCTCGAAAAAGAGCTATTTCAGGAATCCCCTTATGTCTGTCAACTGACAAATGACAATCTGCACTGTGTAAAGCAGGGTATAGAGGAACAGGGTGTAAAAAACAAAAAAAATGGTGTGTAATATTGCAGTGAGTATGAAAGGGCCTCTGGGAATTTTTTTTTTTTTAAATATACCCTAAATGCTGCATTCTAATGCATTTTGGTTGTGTTACATATTGACGTGAGAAAAAAAAAAGTTTTGAATTTGATTCAATATATTTTCTGTCATTTTCACTGATTAATTCTATCAAGTTAACCTCATGTTTTGCTTTGTGAATGCTAATTTGTATTTTCAGGTAATGGCTTTGTGTTTTGCCTTTTGCTGATGGTTTTCATGAACCTGTATGTACCTGAATCTGCTCTGCACTGGCTAAACCCATGTAGTTGCTACATTGCTGCTACTATCTGCACGCTTATATTATCACCTGGATTAGTTTCTACTCCTCTTACCTGCATGGAACCACCAGATGGATATCGGCTTCAATCTGTATGAAGTGTTGCATGTGCCAACTATAGCTCAGTCCCAAGGAGTTTGAATGTAATTAAAATAAATTACACACAAGATTTTAACAGCTTAGAACATTTATTCAACCATGTACAAATGTGGACAAATAGTTTAGAAATAAATAATGGAAATGGGGGGAAATAATACAATTATGGTCACTTTTAAGTGATTAGAATTATAGATCATGCCAAAATTCATATAAGATAGAGATGACTGGGTATGAAAGTTATATTAGATTACACAGCACCGAATGGACGTCTCTGATTGGTCCATGTGATGCATTTATCCACCAATAGATATGTGGTGACATGTTTTCTTTAATGCAAGCACTTTCTGATTGCAAGAAATTCCCTTAGAACAGTGTTGCCAGATGTCCGATAATTACTGTATTTGTTTGATAATTTCATCCTCGGTACGATCAATAACTGAAAAAATCCCATAATATACAATAATTTAATAAAAATAATAATACATTTTATTTAAAAGCACCTTTCAGGTCACTCAAGGACACTTTACAGACATGGTTAAAAACAGTGTTAATAAAACACAAACAAACAGAATAAAACGGCAATCATAAAACCATGGCAATTACAATAAAAAAGCTAATCTAAAAAGGTGTGTTTTGAGGGCGGAGTTGAACTGAGGAAGGGAGTCAATGTTCCAGATGTCAGGTGGGAGTGAGTTCCAGAGTTTGGGAGCAGAGCGGCTGAAGGCTCTGCTCCCCATGGAGGTAAGACGAGCAGGAGGGACAACAAGGTGGACGGAGGAGGAGGATCTGAGGGAACGGGTGGGGGTGGCAGTGTGGAGGAGGTCAGACAGATAAGGAGGGGCGAGGTTGTGGATGGCTTTGAGTGTATGGAGGAGGATTTTAAAATCTAGTTGAAATTTGACTGGGAGCAAGTGGAGTTGCAAGAGAACAGGGGAGATGTGATGGAAGGAGGGAGTTTTGGAGATAATGCGAGCAGCTGAATTCTGGACCAAGTGGAGCTTATGGAGGGATAGTTTGACCCCTTCAGTAGTGAACAGCCTGCATAGTGCCTGGTGATGTGTTTTATCTCATGTGCCTCTATGCAACCAATCAACGCACAAGTGTAGCAAGATGAAGCACGAATTTATTTTAATTTTTTTTGCTTTTTATACGTTTTTTTTTTTTTTTTGCAAACTATACAAAAAATGGTATACAAAAACATGTGCCAGGGGTAATGTACATTAAATTAAAAAGGATATACATGTTACAGAAATCTAATGTTTTAATAGCCTTTTCATTTGTCGAATTAGTAACAAAGTCCAATTTCTTTTTGGAAAGCAACAAAGCAGAGGGTTTTCTTTATAAATGTACTTATATGAATACATTCTTTTTCCAAAAACACATTTATGAAAAATAACATTTTCTTTCTCTTTTAAATTTAAATTGTCAAAACCAAAAACAACATTTTCCCACAGTAAAATATAGTCTTTGGTAAGATGATCAATGATAATCCTGCTGAGTTCTGCCCATATTTTTTTTTTTTTTTTTGTATAACGGCAATGCCAAAATAAATTAAATGTTTCTGAATGCAAGTTGCAATAAGAGCAGTTTATATTAATGTGCTTTTTGAACTTTTGCATATAATAATTAGCTGGGTAATACTTCTGTTAAATTTTGTATACTTCCTTAACCGTATTTATATTAAAAACTTATGGGGAAACATATAAATTCTTTTTCAGATTATATTATTGGTGAAACAACTCCAATAAATATTGACTTTTTTTTGGGGGGGGGGGGGTAAAGCACTTATTTTTAAAATCATTATTCTTTTGGGATGATGATAAACATATTTCTCCTTCTGGAGTCAGTTGAATATGGGACAAATCCATGTTGAACTGAGGGTGTGAAACTTTTCCTAAAAAGTATTAAAGAGTCACCTGGAGGTTGAGTCTAGATGTAAAGTCTTATAAGAGAGCAATGCTTAATCCTCATTTAACAACTGACTCACCTGCCAGATCCGGTTCTGAAACCAGGTTTTTAAGACTTGTTTTTAACTATGATGTATGATATAATGATAACAACAGAAACGACACAACATCCACATATTACGTATCATTATGTGAAACATATACAGTAATTCACTATGCACCCCCAGTAGCCCAAAAGGGAGTGAGAAGAAGGAAAACTTATTTACTCCCATTCCCAGTTTCACAACTTAAACTTGCATGTTTGCAATTACATCAGAGAAATTAGTGGGAAACATGCATTACAACACCAGAACTAACTTTAACACAACATACAAAACACAAACGTACCCAATAAAGAGAAAATACTAATAAAACACAACAGATATAATGTAAATATTTATGGTAAATGTCAATGAATAAAGTAAAAAAAATAAGAGAACAGCAAACAAGACAAAACACACAAGAAAAATAAGAAAAACAAAACAAAACACCACATGACTTTCATAGCCCTTCATCTCTATAGTTTTAAGACTATTTCTTTCTATTCTTTAATATAAATTGAAGTCCGGGCAAGGAGGACCTGTTCATTGATTTCAATGGGACGCGTCCGCGGCAGCACTGACTCCGCCCAACGAGAGGCCAGTATCCAATAGCGGGGGAGGTGCTTCCTGACGTAGTCAGTGACGTAGCCAAAGGCGCCGTATTTACCGGGTGTAATGCTGACTTAGAGATTCTGAATCTGAATGAAAACGGCTTTATACAACTTCTTAGTATTATTATTAATAAGGTGAACGACGAAAATATGATATTGGCAGTGTCAAGTTTCCCTTGTGTGACGTTATGCCTGAGTCCTGGGGTGGATGGTAAGTGTTCTGAATTTACGGAAATAAAGCGTTTAACTAATTAAACTGGTGGAAGAAAGGGCTGCAACGACCACTTCCCTTTGCCTATGGGTCAAGATTAAAATGACTGTCCAAACAATATCAAGCTGTTTTATAGACGTGACTGTCTCCAAATGTTCGAAATCAAGCCGGAAATGTTTACTAGCCCCTCTGCCGCTTCCGTCACGCCCACCTACGAACGACAAGCTCAGTGGAGGAAGCCGCGCTGCGCGTGAACGCTGTGATTGGACATCGCTGTTGGAAATTGCGGTCGGACGTTGCCGTAGGAAATTGCGGTTGGAAACGGCAGGTGTAAAATGGTGCAGAGTTCGTGACGATTACAATTGGCTCACCTTCGTGACGTATTATGTAGCATGGTAACGCCAAACAATCAGACCAGTCCAGTTGACCTGAGAACTACGCAGTGCAGCTGTTTTTGCAGCAGTGCTGCTAGTTTGTCTAAAGGTCAAACTACATTATAAGACAGACTAGATACGGTCTGTGGTCATATTTTACACTGATGGACCTGAGTAACGTTGTGTCAGGTATGTACTAGGGCATGGACAGAAAAGCCGGTAAACATGAACACAGGTTGCTCATGGTGTCAAAGAAAAATCACCCATACAAATCAGTTAACACAATGCAAGGATTTAAAAATAAGCATAAAATAAATAACATAAAATATAAAGAAAAGAAAATAGTACAAAGAGTAAATTCAGTTGTCATTTTGAAAAGGTTTATGTGTGGTCTTTTTTTTAAATTAAATATAAATTCTGCAGTGGATATATTTGAATTGTATCATAAAGACTTTAAAGTTTAGGAGTGTTTTGGCAAATTTACTTTTATATGTGAAATTTACCAATTGAAATTATAAATAAATTCAAGATTAAGCATGTGTTCAAAATACATGAGACTCAAAATACATGAGTCAGAAGTGTCAACAAAGGCTACAGGACATAGCTGAAACTAGTAAAGCAGGTAAACAAACAACTACCCCTGTTAAAAGAAATGACCTACAATAGTAAAAATAACAAATTCTGTTGCAGTGTTATTTTGTGTCTTACCATATATTTTATTCACAAAAATAGAATTATGAAGTCATCCCCCAAGTTTATTGTTTTTATAAATGAATTTAAACTATAATGAAGTCCCTGAAATTAATTGAAGACCTCAAAGCAAATATTTGAATTTCTCCCTTATGCAATGATTTACAATATTTTTTTAAATCTTTAATATTAGTTTTTGTATAATAAAAAAACATTTAAAAAAAAAAAAAAAAGGAAGCCACAGACACCGGCAGTAATCCACAAGCACCGGCAGTAATCCACATGTATCGACAGTAATCCACAAGCACCGGCAGTAATCCACATGTATCGACAGTAATCCACAAGCACCGGCAGTAGTCCACATGTATCGACAGTAATCCACAAGCACCGGCAGTAGTCCACAAGCACCGGTAGTAGGCCACCGACACTGGCACGTAGCCATGGCACCGTTTGCTGTCTCTCTGGCAGCGGTGCCACAGCCACTGGAAGTAAGCCATAGGTGCTGCCAGTGCCTTGATATGCACCTGTCTCTGTAAATCTGTGGTGTGAAGCAGCATCTATTGTCTTACTGTACGGTTTCCTTTCATTAAATGGAACATGCTGCACTGTTGGTTATTTTAAAAGCAGCCTTTATTTTAAGCCTAGCAGCAAATTAACTGTCATGACTCACAACAGAACAAAGATAAGAGCACATGAAAGTGACACTTTGTACACTTTATTTATTGGGGGGCTATGTCTCTAGCAAAGCTTTCCATTCTTTCCTGCAGGTATTAGATGCTTGACAGTGAGCAGAACGCAACAAAATGCATGATAGAAAACCTCTTTGTGCTCAGTGCAAATAATGGCACCAAAACATAAAGGAGGGGAAAAAAGCAGAAGATAAGGTTAAGAAAAGCAGCGGTGCATTGTATGGACGTCAAAGCTCATGGTAGTTGTGGTCACATTCCAGTTTTTGATGTCACTGCAGGTGTTTGACAGCTGCTTCAGACACCCTGACGTCAGTGCTGAGCCAGAGCCAGACAGAGAATAGACGGGAGTTCATTAGCCATCTAACGTACATTTGCCTGATTTGCGCTCTCATGCCTTTGTGATCTCTTCAACTGGAAAGTGTCTGAAATTTTATGCAAGAACGACTTGCTTGTGTGACAGTAGGATGTTTAAAATGAGGACTTTGCAGACACCAGGGATAATGGAAACGGTGACATTTGTGATGTAAAAGGCAAGGCCAGTTTATTGGATCATTTGAGATATTTTTCCACTTTGGGTTTTATTAAAGGAGTTTTTTTGTAATTTTTTAGATATGGAAATGAATTTCCATTCATCAGCAGCAGGGGGCAGGAGTGAACCAGAAAATACCCACCCTAAAGTGTCACAGAAATAAGTGTGAACATGCGTTTCCAATACAGACACCTTGTCAAATAAACACTTGTTTTAAAATGTTAAAATTTCAGCTGGTTTTGTTCAGTTTTTAGCAAGAAACAGCCACAGTAAAACCTTAATCTTTTCTATTTTGAGTATTTTTTTTTTTATACATGTATGGTTGAGTTCAAGTAATAACTGCATATCAACAAATGCCAAACCTGGCTTTATACACTATATGGACAAAAGTACTGGGACATTCTGGGAATACTTATTGGGAATTCAGGTCTTTCTTTTCTAACAGGGGTCTGGGCTACAAAACTATAATGACAAACCTAACAATATAGTCTTATATTGTGATAAATATTATTGCATTGCATTGGTCAATTGGGTTTAAATTGTTTTCTTTGCTTCCAAAATGCACCAGAGATGTTTATTTAATTTTAAAAAACTATATGGACAAAAATATTGGCACATCATGGCCACAGCTCATGCTGATTTGAGATATAAACATCATTATTTCCTTAGTTTAATGGGAAATTTTTCTTTAGTGAGATGTGAACAAATAAGATGGTTAGTTGTGTTGGAAAATTGTTGTTCAGTCAGGGCATGAAAAATATTTTAGAAATTTAGAGGTAGCTCATATAAAATTGTCATGGCTCAAAAAACAATCTATGTCAAGAGAATAAGTAAAAACAATGTCTGGGGCATTCTGGAAGCAAAGGTAAGAATTTAAACCAAACTAACCGATGCAATGGAATGATAATTATCACAATATAACACTATGTATGGCATTTGTCATTACTGTCTTAAAGCCCAGACTCCTGTTAGAAAAGAAACACCTGCATTCAGCATGTCCCTGTAATTTTGTCCATATAGTGTAGTTTCTGTAAACTGTCGCCATCTTATCAGAACCATTAAATTTCATCATCAAATGTTGGTCCTTTTCACTGCGATGGCCATCTCCAGTGGTGGAAAATAACAGCAGTGTTGACACTAGTGCTGCTTCTGTTTGTGTCACTTCTGTTTTCTTCGTGGCAGTGGGTGGTGGGTTTATTGTCACTCTGCAAAAGCATCAGCCATTGTTGCAGATTCACCGTTCACTACAGGGCTATCTGTGCTTCTATATGACTGCTACTTCCTATTTAGTTATTTTTCAACCGAGGGCAGGCAGGGCAGACTACAGGAAGAGTATATGTCACTACACAGTCATTAGTCTTTAACCCTATAGTGACAAACATATTTGATACATGAATTTTGAAGCTGTCTGCATGGACCCTGATGTATACAATTGGATATATGCAATACATTGATAATCCACCAGTGGGTAGTAGTCACTCTCCAGTGACTCTACAAGATGTCTTCCAAACTTCTATTGGTGGATTTCTCATTGCTGCATGATAGTAGCACTGGAAAATGTTCTCATGAATGTTTGGAATTACCAATTTGTTAGATATGTTTGTGTTATATTATGTTTTTGTTTGCTAAAAAAAAATTGAGCATTGAGACCTGATGTGTCAAATATGATACAAATTGAAACTCACACATGTTAATTGATATTTGAAAAAAAAAAATTTTTTTTGGATTAGAAAAAAGGACCAATAAGGGCACCAGTGTCAAAGAATTGGAATTTTCTGTCAATTATTTAATGGTTCAGGCTTTACAGGATTAACACTTAGACACATAAGTGGATCACAACTGACCTGATGAGGTTGTTTTCTCACAATATTGTTGTAATGAAAAGTTTTTATTTTCTCTTCCAAGTATTCCTCAAAAACATGTCATTGATATTATGCTGTTTAATTTTTAACCTATGTTTTATAGACTTTATGAAATTGTACTTTTTGTATCACTACTCCAATCTTTCATAGGTGGATGAAAATGACCCACATTCATTTTCAATTTGATCCATCTGAACCTTTGATTCATTCTATATTGAGTTTGACATCATTATATTGCTGTTATATACTATATATTATATACCATATATAGACTTTGTTTTTCAAAATCCCCCCAAAAATTAATAGTAATTGTTAATAATGTATAAAACAAGTCAAACATGGATTTTTTTTTTTTTCTGGACCAAAATATAATAGAAATAATTATTTTCAATATGAATTTGACAGAATTGGTATTAAAACAGACGGGTCTTATTAGAGAAACCAGAAGTAAATTTGTTCAGTATAAAATAATTTACAGGTATTATTACACTCCACCAAGACCTAATAGAATGGGCCTGATCGAAAATGATTTCTGTTGGGAATGTAATAAAGAATGTGGCACATATCTTCATGCTCTGTGGGAGTGTCCCATGGTCTCCCCCCTATGGAGGGATGTCCTTAACTATATGAGTAGATGGTTGAAATCTGAACTAAACAGGACTCCAAGACTATGTCTACCGGGGGGCAGAACACAAGTACCACATTTAGATGCATTTTTATCTAGAATTATTAAAACCAGCATGATGACCTGTGCCAGAATGATTTTGAGGTGTTGTCAGGAATCTCACACTCCCACATTGAATATGTGGAAGATTCAAAAGGCAGAAACAACTGCAGATGCTGGAACAAGCGACACAATTAACAAACACTGGGATGGTTTTAGTAAATGTATATCTGGGGAATGGGACTCAACCCTTTAAACATAAAGGATGGTACTGCAATTTACATAGATGCCTGCTTTTTCCATGTAAAGGTCTATTACTATGTGCAAAATGCCCTGTCTTTTTGTTATGTTTTGTCATTTTTAAATTTTTTTCTACTGATTGTTTATTTTGAGCTTGTGCACTCCATATACAATACCTATTATAAACATTTCACTATATGTACACAGATGTACATTGAGATTTTGTTGTAAACACTATATACATAGAGAATTTACACAAACAATATACATCGAGAAATACAGTAAACCCTTGTTTTTCGCGGGGGTTACGTTCCAAAAAGAACCCGTGATAAGCAAAATCCGTGAAGTAG
>JAPTGZ010342195.1:0-11336 GCA_029814645.1 Fowleria isostigma | reverse complement strand
TACATATACATACATACACACACACACACATATATATGTATATATATATATATATTTTTTTTTCCCCCTTTTTTTTCTGTTATACAATGATTTGTTACAATGCACTGTATAACGACATGTGTGAAATCTAAATAAAAAGAAGTAAAAAAAACAACAACAACAACAACAACAAGAAAACACAGGAAAAGCTGAACATTCTAGTTTCAACTTCTGAGGCAGCGTCAAGACTTACCCTTGGCCCAATGTCTCCTTGGTCACCCTGGAAGAAAAACATAAAACAACAATTGTCAGCAGTTATTACTACTGTATATACCCACTGAACCAGGCATGCTCTGCTACTGTTAAACAGCTGTGACGGACAGGCCTAAAAACTAATACATGTGTATGGGAAGGAAGCGTTGCAAAGGTCATCTGTCCTCAAACCAGCTCAGGATGTCAACGGTTGCAGTATGAATCATTTGAAAGGCCACAATTGGACTCATGTGACAGGATATGGTGGGCTGAGAGAAAGTGAGCGCCCACGTGCTGGAGATTGTCGGCTCTCTGATGAGCGTTTGGACTTCATGTTCTCATCACACGGCTACTAGCGTGATTACAAGACGGGGGCCAATTTTCCAAACCTCACTATCATCTGTCATTTGCAATCCCTGCTCATCAGACTGAGTCCTGCTCTGACAGATGCTGTTTACTGCAGTTGTGTTGCTCTTGTGGTTGGGCTTATCTGGGGCAATGCTTGCTTGAGTGCAAAAACACGCACACACACACACACACACACACACACAGTTCGTCTATCAGCGCATACACAAATGACCACATGCACAAGCCTTGTCTGCCAGGCTCTTGTAGCTCTTACAGTCGCTAACATCTTAGGCTGGGCAGAAGTTCACAGAGCGGGAACACATCTGGCTATCATCGAGTCTTGCGGAAGGCCTGTAAACCTGTTTAGTGCCTTGACGTGAGAATGTGCGGAGACATATGAGCTCCTACATAACTACATGTAATCTATGGCTAGTTTGATGGCAGTGCAGTGAAAATGTGAATGTGGGAGGGCGATGGCGAGAACACCTGTGACATTGTAAGTGTGTGTATATGCTTGGATTACTGTCTTTCTGAAGCTGTCCGTCTATAAATTAATGCGATAAATGCGTCTATAAGTTGCACTGACTTGTCTGGGAAGGGTTTTAAAATGCGTATTGAAGCATACCTTTTCTCCCTTGGGTCCAGCTGGTCCCTGTAGGAGGGAGGAGATAATCAGATGCAGTTGGTCAGCATAAATCAGTTATCATATGAGCAGCATATATCACAGTACCTTCCACAAGGAGCATTCAATCAAATGATAATGTAAGGTAGTAATACCATTTAATACAGTCGTGTCATTGAGATTGCTCTATCACAAGTCACCTCTGTCTGAACATATATCACCACAAAAAGATCATATGACATGGACTAGACCGGCACCGGTACTGAAAAGACAATTTAAGAATTCCTTTTAAGATTTGTCTTTGTAAGATAAAGGCTGTTTTTCTGAGTGATAAAACTGAAAAGGCAAAACGTCCCTTTGTTCTTCCACTCGTTTTTCTCTAAGAAGGGGTGACGTTAAACATGGAATGCTAGGAACACTAACTAGAAACATGATGGTGCATCTATGTACAGTATGTGAGACACTCAGACTGTGTGTCGGTCAGATTGACAGTCTCATGAACTCCAGCCACACTCATGAGCCAGTCCCTGCCAGTTGTGGTGTTGCGCTCCCCGTCCATCCCTCTGCCTGCCCGTTTCAGTCTGTCCACTTCTGACAAGTGGCACAAGGACACCAAATGTGGCAGCAACCACAAACCTCAGAGTGACTGCAGACGCTCTGTGACTGCACCAGAGACAGAGGCAGAGATACCCATCTGTGATCTCAGCCACAGGCTCTCTTAGTGACTGCAGTGGGCAAATCAACCTCTATGTTGACTTTTTCCACATCTCTATTCTCTAAGTTGTCAGTTCTGTTCACTTATTCTACATTTCACACGCTCACTTTTCCTCAATGTTTTTTCTTCTTCTCCCAGTTTCCCTGTCTCTAAATCTTCCACGCTATCTGCCTTGAAGATCCCCTCTCTAATTCGTTCCCCCTTTCCCTACATCATTTTTGTCTGGCAGACATCTTGTCTGGAGTAAAGCTCTAATTGTGTTCAGGAGTACGGAGCTGAACAAGGAAAAGGAAAGGATCAGCAGGAAAACAAATGCAGTAAATCCTCCGCTGCAAATAAAATACAAGACATGGATAAGATGGTAATACTCATGATTTCATAGTATGTTAAATAACCTTTTTCTCTTAATGTAAACATTCATTTTTGACTCATTTCATCACAGGATCCACCTGATGGAATGTAATAAGCACAGTGTAATTTGACTTAGAGACGCAACTTTGTTTTTGAGGCTTTAATTGATAATACTTTTAACCAACGTTAACATCTAAGTGCATTCTTAAACCAGTCTTATTCCACCAATAAATGATTTTGTTGTATGGTAAATGTAAATGGTAAATGGTCGGTACTTATACAGTGCTTTTCTGCACATTAATGGTGCCCAAAGCGCTTTACAAAACAAGCCTCACATTCACCCATTCACAGTCATACACCAGTGGGCGGCTGCTGCCATGCAAGGCGCTACCAGGCCACACTGGGAACAACTTAGGGTTCAGTGTCTTGCCCAAGGACACTTCGACATATGGACAGTTGGAGGCGGGATATGGTATTACTACTCTTATTAAAGTAGTAAATGCTAGTGATTCTTCCATCTCTGTTAATAGAAGAATTTGGCCGCATACTTCTAAAGCTATTGAGAAAAGAAATCTATGGTTATTACAAAGGAGTTGCAGCTCTTTTTTTGGGGGGCGAAAAGCTTATATGTGTGTAACAATAATTGTGCTACTTTGCATCCTTTCCTCATATAAGGATGACTCCTTTGCACAGATTTTTGATTAATTCCTACAAATCTTAGATCTAAATAAATGTCAATCATTCAGCAGTTATAGCTGGTTTTACAAATTAAACCAGTAACACACTGGTGAATGTGTCTGCTGTGCCTGGTTGAGACCTGGCAAAAGGTGTCACAGATGGATGGCCATGTTGGTGGATGAAGTGACTGTTTTTTTTTCTGAATCAGGGAAGGTCTCTAACTTTACTGAACTTGGTGAAAATGTATGTACTTTACTTTGATTAAGTAATTAAAACAGTAACATTATATTAACAGTTTTTACATTAGATTACTACACTAAGTTTTCCAACATTGATTATTTCTTTGTCCAATAAACGTGCAATTTCCACTTCTAAGCTTCATCTGAACCTTTAACTTTTTAAAATGTAATTTATGTCACTTTATTTCCTAATCATTCCTGTATTCTCTTCACCCGTAACTATTTTCTGTGAGGCTTCTCCGGTCATGAGGTCTGTGTCACACCTGCTGGGGTTTTATGGGAGACCCTAGGCCTGAGAGAGAGTCGTCCTGAAGGACAGACCCTGTTAGAGGCCTCCTTGAGCAGGAAACAACAGCTTAATGGTGTTTGCTGGAAGAGAATTTCAAACAACTCTCATTTTGCTGTGAGCCGTTTACATTTCAGGAGATGAGTAGCCCCTCTCTCAGTGGGCAAAGTGACCAGAGAGAAGGACCCTAGGGAGAAGGAGGGGGGGGTGTACTATAATGGCTTTTTAAAGAGGCCCTGTTGACGTTTATAAACTCTATTCTCTCTCTCACTTTTCCCTGTGGTGTTTAACCCATTCGCTCCGCTTTGCCCATGTTCACGCTACACCTGTGTGTGTGTGGGGTTTCAGGGTAAGGGTGATAGATGGGACTCACAGGTGAAGAGCAAAGGGAATTTCTGCACTCAATTGACTTGAGCCACGACTTTCCTTTGGTCATAAGCACTGGGATGACTTAAGAGGTGGAACAAGAAACAAGATGGCTACCGTGGTCTTTTTACTCCCCTGCAACGTTCCCATAGGAACAGTAAAAATGATTGATAAGGTATAGCAAACTATCACCTGTCTCACAGGCCAAACACCCACCTGGATTCATACTTAAAAAGTCTTCATGTAGGACTGACTTCAGTGAAACTGATATGTGTTATTAGAAACTAAATCAAAAGAACGGGTTTCAGATGGAGTACCTGGCTTCCCTTGGGGCCTGGTAAACCCTGAAAGGAGAATGATAGAGTCAGAGCTGAAACTTTAAGTCACTTGGATTAGGTTTTATACATTGAACTTTAGAAATACTCACTGGTTTTCCATCCAAGCCAAGAGGACCCTGTTAGAAAACAGATTAAAAAAAAAAGAAAGGATAAAGAACAATGCCTCTTTTAGAGCCAAATCATCTGAACAATCAATATCTGGCTGAAAAATATCTAGTTTGTTTTGGCCAAAAAAGAAAAAAGTCTGATAATTTGTTTGTTTTAAATCACTTACAAAACTATTACAGTCCTCCAAAATGATCATATACTGTCTGTTATCTATTAACATTTCACAATGTTTCACTCTCCTCTCCATATCTTTCAGGAAACAATGCAAGTGATTTTAGCTTTGGAAGAGCAGTTTAGTGTTTTTGGCAAAAAAATCAAGAAGCGTAAAAACAGTGCTTGTAAATGACAGACAGAAACAGCTGCAATTATTGGAAAGTTTGGAGAAAAGAGGAGGAAAAAAGAAGAGTGTTTTTGACATTTTGTACAAAGACTCCATGACTATCCTGCCCCATTTAACTGTGTGTGTGTTAACGTTTGTGTGCATGTGTGAGACTCAGATATTAAGACGCTTCCAGGTGGTTGTGGTTTATAATTATTCTGAGATTTAAAGTGTGGCGTCCAACCTTATAGGCTGTGGGTAGACGTGGTCCAGCTGTATTAATCTGCAATGTAACCACACATTCAGTGTGTGTGTGCGTGGTGATGAGATAATCCAACAGGCAGTTAAGTCCCTGTCCGACCTCACCCAAGTGCTGAAACAGCAGTTGGAGTTGTCCACTTTGTTTACCTCCATAAAAACAGCCGAGCAGTCACTGAACCTCAGTCAGTTCAAAGACACAAACCTTTAGATCTCTACTTAACGTAAAGGAACAGTTGGCTTTCGGATCAAACTTTCCAAAAACACTTTAATGTGATGTATGTGGTAAAGGCTAATGTTGACTTCCTCCTTAACGACCATACTTGATGTTAAGCTAACAGTTTTTACAGGGTCTCTTGAGTCATGGTTTGCTCAACCCTTTTCAGTCTCGACGACTCTGCCGACTGGAAGCCATCATTAACCCTCGTCATCTCTGGCCTTGGATAGCTTTCATAAGTTACGCTTTTCTATTCATCTCATTGCTTTACCCGCCCCTTGGGTGCTGTGAGGCTGGAGATCCCATAGTGAAAACCCACCACAGTGTCATCACCGGCAGCGTTGATAGATGGATGGTGGATGTATAGAAAGACAGTGAAAAGAAAAAAGCATCATAGAAGGGGAGACTTTGGTGGAGCTCTATGATGCTATGTTTTGTGAGCACCCTTTTTAGTCTCTACGACTATAAAACAATCTCTTCAAAAACACAAGTCTGTATAAAAGAGATGTATGAAAGGACTGAGAAAGGACTTTGAGGTTTTCACTGCCTGTTTGACTGAAGGCCCCTCATGAAATCAGCAGTAGGTGGCTGAGACTATAGGGTGGAACAAATGACTGGGACCAATCGCAAGGCAATAATTCCACCACCACCCTGTGAAGTTGAGAGGAGTGTTAAGAATAAGAATGTAATGCTCTATACTGAATGCCACATTCAGGACAGACTGTTGTTTCATCACTCTATTAAATGCAGCGCAATGAATTTATCATACCGCATGTGTATGTGTGAGAGACTGAATCCGCCTACAAATGTCTCAGTGAGTTTTATCTACAGAATGATGGCTGCAGATCTATGAGTCGGTGCTATACACAGTATGTGTGTGTTTCCGTGTCTGGGTGTGCGCGTTGGGTGATATCTTTGCATCTGGGAGTGTTTATCAGGGCCCGGCTCCTTCAAGACTCGTCAGGATGAGTAGCCGAGGTGTACATGGTGAGGTCACTGGCTGCTGCAGTGTCTGAAGCGGAATAAAAACAGACTGATTTATGGCCGCTAACAAGCCACACGCTGGCCTGTGAACTGTACCGTTCCTGTGTGTCTCAGAAATGACTTAAATAACAATAAAAGAGTCTAGGAAGTTCCTGATAACAGATAATAAGATGCTTTAAATATACGACCCCTCCTTAAATCAGCAAGGTCACAAGGAAATTTTAGTAGATATCACAGGTCAAAAAAGGCCAGGAGGATTTATATAACTCAGTAAAAAGAACCATGGGAGCCAGAGGAATTAAATTTTGATGTGGGGTCTGTAATACATCCTAGGTTTTTCTTTTTGCAAAGCTGCATTGTCTTTCTAGACATCCTGTGTGGTACAAAACCAACACAACAGACACAAAAAAAAAAAGAAAAAAAAAAGCTGGAATTCAAATAAAAATAGAACAGGCTGAGAGAAGCTGTTGCTATTAAAATCTCTTTATTTCATCCCACAAATGGGACAGGCCATGGAATAAAAGAGAGGAGGAAAAGGAGGAAAGAAAAACTGGCAGATTAGCGTAAGAAAAAGTGGGAAAATAGGCCTGAGATTACCACTTAAACCTCAAGTGAATTTGGTGGAAAATGATATAATGCCTTTTTTATGTGTATGTGTGTGGCTCTTTGTGTGTATTTCTATGCTACATCACCATCGTGTCCTGCAGCGTCCCTAGGCAGAAGGAAAACGTTTTGACTCAGCATTCCCACCAATTAGATGGCTTTTAAACAGATTTCTGGAAAATAACAAAGCCAGCAGGAGGGCATATGTCTGTATCTTGGTCTGTATAAGTGTGTACGTGCAAACTAATTCATGCATATGTACATTTTCACATGTGTGTGTCTTCTCGTCCCAGGGAAATGGGGTGAGGTGTGTCTTTACTGTCTTTATTGGACTCCCCGTGGCGCAGGCTTGTAATTATCCAGTGGGGTGTAATTGTTGGAGGATGCATTGTGAAAACTTGGTGTCTGCACTTCAGAGCAGACGTCTGGTAATGTGTCAAACACATTAGTTTAAATAAGCTTAATTACATGACAGCAAAATGAAGATGGAGGAGTACATTCTCTGACTCATTCTTTTGAGATACTTTTACTCTCTCCTGGTTTTACTTTCATTCCTCTCTCATCCTTTGATATGATTATCTTTTCCTCCCTTTGTATACATTTCCTTCCTCCTCCTCCTCTCCACTTACTTTCATGATCTTGCACTCAGAATGCTCCATGCTGTGTCCGAGCTGCATGATCATAATTTGTGATATATGACATTTGCTTCTTCAAAAAAAACACAAAACAAAACAAAACATAAAACATAATAGCAGAATCCAGAGCTAAAGAGCACAATAAAGCATACCAGAGTGTGTGTTTGGGGCAGAAAATTACCAAAATGCTGTTGGGTGACTGTCTGGCTTTAATCTGCGCTCAGTGGCCTGGAAGGCTGAACAATGGAGGCCTTGGCCTGTTTCTGCTGAGTGAGGTCCGCTGTCTGTCACAGACTGGCACTTTTGTGTAAACATGCTAGTGGCTGGGCACGCCGGTGACTGCACATATGAATGAGAATCAATTGTGTGTGGGTGCGTGTTTACTCCTCAGCACTGTTCTGTCAGTGTGTCGGGCTAGGATTGTTTGACAGTGGAAAGGCTCTTTTCTGAAACTCAAACCCCCTCGCCTGTGATTTATGAAAGGAAGAAGTGACAGGGGTTACATGAGGAGAGAAAACACACATCAGCATGCTCAAACACACACACTTATCACAGCGTTATGCTTGAGGAACACACAGACCACATGTCATTAACACTGTTTATCATATTATTCTTCCACTTCAGTGGAAGTGGATGGCTGCATGCATTAGTGTGATTAACTTAACACCTGAGAGACATGTGAAGACCACCTGAAGGAAACACAGCTCATGCACACTCACAAAGTGGCAGACATGCATATGTACATGCACAGAGCTGACATAAAACTTATTTCTATGTATGCTGAGATGTGTTAATGTATCTGTACAGTGCTCTTGCCTGTTGAGGGTTACAGGTTTAAATTTGCCTCCAATTTGAGTTAAGGGATTAAAGGTGAAAGAGGAAAGTAAAAGAAAAATTCTGGAACGTGATCAAGATGTTTGTTTTAACAATGGAAAAATAAAGAAAAAGCTTGTTGGCACCAGTCACTGGCACAACAGTTAGCACTGCAGTGCTTTCCGGAAACTGACTTGACTCATTTGTGTTGATGTGTGCATGCCCTCTCCATATGAGAAGTTCATGTGAACTGATTTATTGGCGTGAAAGACACACACTGACATAAGCACACAGACTTTCAACCACTTCCACAGCTCTGGCCTTTGTTACAGAGATGTACATAAACTACAGGAGGCTGGATGGAGTTCACCCACATCTGCACATATGGACACAGATACACAAACACTGCTACCCGACAGGAAAAATGCCCCCTTTTAGGCTTCAATGGTAGAAATCTGATCATCCCTGCTGCTGCAAAATTAAGGCACCATCTATGGTAACTGTCAGTATGATTAATCTAATGTTGTTTTACTGTAATTTCATACATACAGCTCTCAAACCATCCTATTTACATACTCCCACATAAGCATCATAACAGGAAGCCGTCTCTTACACTTACAAAACAGAACTTCTCTGGTTTTAATAATGTTTCATTTATGTAATTACAGACCTATATGGACTGATTTTATTATGCTAATTACTCTTGGAAGGATTACCCACATGGTGTGTCTTTAAAAAACATAAATAAAGCAGATGTTCTAAACTTAAAAAGTACAATAACAACAAATGTTTGGGGTTTCTAATGAAGACAGTGACAAAGATGAATAAAGTCACAGGCAGACAAACACAAATGTGTGCATATTTTCTGTGCACTCAGTCCACCTGTGTGTAATTAGCAGCAGGCATTTCCCGTCAGGAGGGCTGTGCAGTGCCAAGCAGACTGGGAATCTGACTGGGACAAAGCCCCTGGGAAAAGAACTTCCCAAAATTCCCAGTGAGACAACGCAGAACAGACACGGTGAGATGCTGTGGAACACAACACTGGGCACCTAAACTGGGGTTGTCATGGCAACCAGATGGCGGGATTGTACGACAGCAAGTTGACTGTCTCGCAAAACATTTCACATTCTCACGCGGAATCCCTGCGACACTAATCCCCGAGAGCCGCACCACCAAGCGCACATCCTGTCCTGACGAATCTATGTGCACATACAACCTGATCTGGTGAATAATGAGGGTGTATCCGTATTAGATGACGGCTGAACCACAAATCAGCAACAGACCCATGGCCATGAGCTGTTTTATCTCAGTCAATGTGGAAAAAGTCAGTCATCAAACAGACCACTAGAGGCCGCCACATCTCTGACTAACACATCCCCGCATCTCAGTGGGAGAATGGGTGATCTGCTTTGAATTCAGCTGTTATGGATGTGCAGAGTTACAGTATATTATTCAAACAATATTAAACCCAATTTAAAGCTGAAGGGCATGATTTGTAATACTGGATGAGTGTTTCACATTTTCACTGGTATGGACTGTACGCCTGTGATTAATGTTTATTGATGATATCTTCAAAAGTTTTCCCTTGGATTTATGTTCATTTTATGTATGTACGACTTTGTCTTGACAGCAGCCAAGAAAACATGAGCTACAACATGTCATCGAGTGTCAATGATAAAAGACGTCTTATGTATGTAGAAGGGTTGTGTGTTGGAGTTCCTACACTTCAAGCGCATGGGGCAGGGTGCACAGAACGAATATTGAAGGATTGCATTTAGAGATTTGAGGATTTCTTCAAAGAGCAAAGAGGGAAGCAGTAGACCTAATAAAGCTGTGAAAGAAGTTGGAATTAATAAGCAGAAAAGCGTCCGGGGAGAGAATGACGTCAATGACAGACATGATTGGGTGAATTGAAGAGTGACAGGATAAATAACAAATCAGATTTACCGGGTATCCATCCCGTCCAGCCTTGCCCTGGTGAGGTTAGAGATTAAAGCATAAGCACTTTGGACAGGTTAGAACAGAAACAGCCGCACACCACACACCATACATGTATTGACTCCTCTGGTCATTATGGGATATATAAAATCATAGAACAGCTTTAGTGTCACTCAGAGGTTGAAGCAACAAATGGTCATTAAAGGAAACTAATACTACATTTATGCCAAGTTTGACTCCAGGTTTGGCACCATTTACCTACCTGCCTGAACTGTTTTAGTGTGTTTTGACCAGGATACATTTTTTTAAGACATTAAACTGCCGTTTATATGAAGCTGTTTCACTGTAGAAAATCTGACAGCTTGATTCTCAGCACAGACTGCTACTTTTATGTGGCTGCAGGTGACTCTGCATCACTGTTGTCTTGCTTTGGTTTTACTGTCTGACGGGTGTGTTCAGGAAAAGATATAATGCATCATTTCATGGACGTTTAGGGTAAACCAGCTGCACAAACCAGTTCCTCCAATAAAACCATTCAGTGAATTTTGACAATGTCAGTTTGAGCGCTGTTCCGGTGTGATGTTTCCGTAAGGTGCACTCTGACCGTCCCTGCATATCTGATCTGTGCCACATGTGAACAGGGACCAGTCATTTTTTCCATTGATTATCATATTTCAATGCACAAACCTGCTAATAGTGGCAGTTTTAAATAGTAAATGTCATTTTTATGTGTCTCTTTGTTGCATTGCTTGTCAGTCAGCAGGATTATACTTAAAGTTCAGCCATAGCTGCATGAAATTTGGTGAAAGGAAAGGACGTATAGATCAAAGAAATGCAGATCCAGAAAACAAGCGGCTCTTGGAATATTTCTTTTTCACATTTCCAAGCATTACAAGATAAAACCTTTTTGTAGTTTTTCTATATTATATTAAGTGTGTGTACAAATGGTTGTTATGTATAGGAGAGTGTGCAGAAGTTACAGCCCCACAGAGGAGAAAATTTGCTGCTAATAAGTCATTGCCCATGAACCATCACCTCTGAGCGCACATACACACACATACTCATGCACAAACACACACTTCCCTTGGTGGTCCATTTATTGCAGCGCTGTGTGGGTGCTTGTGTGACAGTTTTGTGTGTCTATGTGTTAAGGTTTTATTGCTGTGGGAGAAAAGATGGTCTTTGGATTGGGGTACAGTTTGTTCAACAGTGTACCAGGAAGGATTACATATGGATCAATAGATAATGGAGGGACTTTTGAAGTCCATGGGATATGTCTTGCATACA
>JAPTGZ010342154.1:0-11339 GCA_029814645.1 Fowleria isostigma | reverse complement strand
AAAAAACAAAAAAAAAAAAACATTCAAGTACCCCCTGAGCTTCTTCCAGGTACCTCTGGGGGTACATGTACCCTACTTTGAGAAAGACTGCTCTAAGTGAAGAATCCACTGACAATAAAGTGACACAGAGGATAAAGTGGGACGACTACATCACTGTATCAAAAAGAGACAGATATCTGAGTTAAACAGACTGAACTTACAGCCTCCTCCCAGCCGGGATAACAGTGATACTCATAAGGCTCCAGTTCGTCCATGAAAAACTCCTCACTGATGTCCAGGAGGGCCTCCACATGTCTCCTGTCCGGTGGGCTTCTGGCAGACTCGTCGTTTCCGGGACCCTCCTCGGTTGGAACATTAACAGCTGACTGATCCACTTCGTTAATGGTCGCCATCGTGTCCTAGTTAACGGTTAATCAATAGTAGCTCGTTAGTTCACAGCGGTGTCTCTGAAACTGTCTGCGTACTAGTCTGTCAGCAGAAAACATCTTATGCTGGTTAGTTAAAATACTTTTCACCACGAATTTACGCTTTTGTAAGCCTCCAAGAGTGTCGTGTTCGTCATGGTCCAGCGAGTTTCCCAAACAGAGCAGAGGTGAATGCCTTCACAGAGCGAGCCGCAACTCTGTCGTCATGACAACCCGGACAGAGGCTGCGCCGGGGGAAAGTGACGTAGAAAGGGGGCGGAGCCTGAGTGCGTACTGCTGCAGCCGGCTCCGCTTCAGCTGAATGACATCTGAGTTATGCAATAACTCCAGATCCCCATGGGTTCTCCCACGATGCTCCCACGGCAACGCAGTCACGTAGATGGCAGTAGGAAGTAGGGTTTCTACTGTGAACTTTAAGCAGGTTTATAAATAACTGTAAATGTTCTTCCTTCGCATGAGTTATAAAAAGAGTTTACTTTGGCTTTCTCATGTCGTATTTCACCGTCAGAATGGGGAACTTCACCGGTTTGTCACTGGCAATAGGAGACCATTTTGGGATGTTGAAACGTTCAGTTGTGCACGTAAACCACAGTCGACGTCACTTGTAGTTGAAGTGAACCTGTCAGCTGGCAGAGGGCTGTGTTCACCGGAAGCTGAGAGAAACCACACCGCTGTTGCGCAGGGAACGCATTTACATTGTATTATTTTGGTAATGCGCAGCCAGACGGATATGTTCCTTTTACATAGAAATGAAAAACGACCAGTCGTTTGAGTAAACTCGTAATTTCCATCTTCTGCAACAAAAGCTCGGTTTATTGGTCCACGGCCACGCAGTGTCAACGTGTGACGCAGCAGGAGCACCTATCCGCGAGTGGGACACTGACACCTGACGGCTTCAGCTCTCAACTTCCCCATCACGACCACTTGGGTTCTGCAGTGCAGGGAGTGCTGCGTTTTATGGAAGCGGAGTCAGCGCATCCTGTCGCCGTCATGCTGCCCCCGAAGAACTGCCTGCCCCGGAACTACAGCTGCATAGCCGGGCTGTTCGGGAGCCTGGCGGCGGCCAACCCACGGCTGGAAGATGGGGAAGAATTCGACATGATCAACGTTACATGTGAGCCCATCGAGAGCCCGGTGGTGGACGAGAGGCCACGGGGCAGAGAGGTGTTCCTGAAGCCCCCACAGAGTCCAAGCCTGCGCCGGAGATGCAAGTCCCTGCCCACCCCCACAGAGAGAGCCAAGTTAGAGATATCCCGCAGCAGGAGTCCAACCAGTGAGAAAAAGGTCAGGTTCGCCGACTCTTTGGGTCTGGAGCTGATCTCAGTCAAGCATTTTAGTGATGCAGATGAGCCAGAAGTACCAGAACGCATCCTGGCCAAACTGCCCAAAGGAACCCTGCACCTCAGTCATCTGGACACCAAGTTCCCCCGAGCCCCGACCCAGTCTGTGTTCATGGAGTTACAGTTCACAAACCCCGGAACACTACCCGGCTTCGAGCAGAAAGTCCGGGAGGTGAAAGTCCTGTTGGAGAGCGTGGAGGCAGACGAGTTCAGCCTGTCCGGGTTTGTGCGCGTCTTGAACCTGGCCTTTGAAAAGAGCGTGTCTTTACGTTATTCTCTAAACAACTGGATCACATTCATGGACAGTTTGGCTTTGTATGTCCCCGACTCCAGTGATGGTGTCACTGACAAGTTCTGCTTCAAGATCGTCATGCCCACCTACCTTGACAACGGAGGCACGTTGCAGTTTGCAATCAAATACTGTGTCGGAGGGCAAGAATACTGGGACAATAATAATGGTAATAATTATAAAGTGCGGCGACACAGGTTCAAGATGTCTCCACCTCGGGAATGGGAGAATGGATGGATTCACTTTATCTGAATTTAGAATTCAGCGTGCGTAATTTGCGCGTAATTATCCCCGGTTACCTTAATAGCGACCATAACCTGCTGATTATTATTATTATTATTATTATTATTATTATTATTATTATTATTATTATTATTATTATACCGTAGTCCCAGACATGACAAACATATTCTATTTCAAATACATGCCCTGCTGTGGCGACATATTGCGTGCTGGACACTAATCCTGTGGTCGGTGCCCGTTGTGGGATGCTGTGAGATAATTTGCCTTGATGTCAGGGCTGTGTACTGCGTGTGCCCTTTGGGAGGGCATGTTCACGTTATGTAATATATGGAGACACGTGCCACGGAAAACGTGCCGGGCATCGCCGACCGCGGGCATCCCTGTTCATTTCAGAAGGCGTTATTAAAACATGTTGGCACAGACATGTTGGCACTGCTTTGGTTAATTTAAATGACACGTGTGTTATGCATGCTTGCACATTAGATTTTTTTTTTTCTTTCTTTTGTGTTTTTTGGAAGCAGGGCTCTAGTAAACCAGGTAGCATGCTCCTCCATGGTCTCATCCAGGCATGGGAGGACAGGGGAAACCTTGCACACATTGTCTTACACAGTCTCCAGGAAGAAAAATGGTGCAGGTGATATCCCATAATTCAATGTACAGTATAATCTTCCTCATTCATGTCATCAAAATGCCTTATACAGAATAAGCTAGGATATGAGAAGATGTACATTGAATGTTTTGCCCATTAACCATTTAATGGCACATGGAATTAGCCTTCTAGGCTTCCTTCCAGGATCACTGTACTTTATTATCTGCCTTTTTGCCATTGATAACATTCAGCTCCCACTTCACAGCCATGCTAAATTCATTTATAACAAACATTACTCAAGAACACAGAACTATTGTCAAATAAGACAATCTATTTGGAACATTTCACTTAAGTGTATTTATTTATTTCCAAGAAAAGAAAATGGAAAAGAAAGGCATGTTTTTATGAATACTGACCTTTAACAGTGTCATACTGTTGTGCCAGAGTAAATCCAGACTGAAGACATTGATTGAGATTGGCAGCAAGGTTTGCAAGGTTAGATTTACCTCAGATTTATTGTGCACCTTCTCTCCTCTTCTTCAGGTTTGTTGTTTCAAAACAGATTTTCAGACTGATTTTTTTAAAAGATACATCCAAATGAAAAAGTTGTACATTTGTAGATTTTTCAACTTCAAAATTCAGTGCATATTCATTTTCTTCATTGCACTTTTTTTTTTTTTTTTTTGTCAAAGTAGCTATTCCAGAAATTACTGTGTTTAATCAGCCTCTGGTGCTGTAAAAGGTACATGAATATTCCCGGTCACCACTGTGCAACTATACTGCTGCTCCTTACACCAACTGACCACACTGATTTGACTCACCCGACCTGGTCTGAGATACACACGTTATCTAATCACTTCTGAGTCACAAGCCTTGATTGATTCTATACGACTTGTCTGATGTCTCTAGACATCAGCTAATGTTACATTCATGCGTTTTTAATCAGTTCAGTGGCAAGTAGCTAGTCTGCAGGCCTGACTCAGTCACATACTCTATATGTGCACCTGTACAGCAAACGGGTTTGCATAGTGTAGCCAAATTATTTTTTTAATGGTAGCTCTTTGTAATGTTTTTTTGTTTTGTTGTATGGTAATGTCATTGGTTGTGGTTACACAGAAAGTTGAAACTCCACTTTAGGAAACAGATGCAGGGTGCTTTTAATTCCAGTGAGAAGTGTAATCTGAACATAGCTTTGGCCTTTGTTTACATCATCATGGCCTCAAAGGAAACTCTCCATTTAATGAGGCCATCGGGTTGGGGTGTGGATAAAGACTATTCCTGTAACCACTTAGTTTTTGGAGCAGATCCACTGTGAGACCCATCAGTATTGTTCATGTCAAAAATGGACACAGTTTATGTCTGGACCATGTAACTCTGCAGTACCTGATAAAACATTAGTACTGACATGGGAAATGGTCTGCACTGAGTTGGTATTTACTGTCACTAAGTTATCATGTACAGAGCTGCATTTTTCTCATCTGTTTAGTTAAATACACTGTGGATAGAAAATGGCCATAGGTGAGCTTACTGTGTGTTATGTTGTTCAATCAGTGGGTATTTGCATATTGTTCGCTTTGGTCTGTGTGAATTTTGTACTAGCATCCATACATTGCAGTACCAGAAAGCATTAGTTATCCAGACTTAAACTACTGATGTATAGGCAGAGATGCATCGTTACAATTTATCACTGCCAACACGGGTTGATTTTTGGATTTTGGACTGACATTTGCCTGAATCTGTGACCTAATTATAATTTGCATTGTGTAACAATTTGTTACTTAGTCTGGAGTTATACAGAGATACAGACCTCTGTCGACTTGTTTGTTCTCCATTTTCTATTACATATGATTATTCAAAGGTGTTTCTCACACTGTTTTTGGTGCATCTCTGCCATAGAGAGTGAAGGGCTTCTGGTCTGGCTCTGTTCTGATTTGATTTTCACCTTGATGTTCACATCCTATATTGCATCGGAACTCACTGATATATAAATATGTATGTAAGTATGTAAATGTGTTAATGTTCCATTTTGAATGTCTTCCTATTAATGTTGTATGTCGTGTATATTTTAAAGAAGTTTAAGGAACTGAGAGACATGAATAGGTAAAGTTTGTCATTTGAGGAACATGTTAAGTTGAAGGTTGAAGAGTAAACCCAAACTCAACTAATTCCTAAAAGCACACCAGACATTTGACCAAATAATCGGACTTTCTGATGATAAAATTGGAAATCCCACAAACTGTGACATTTTTTCTCAAAGTAGTGTTTTGTATAGATATCAGAGAGTATTAAAATGTGAGCATGAAAGAAGTGAGTGAAACAAGTGATCTATATTTGAAAGCCTATTTGTACATCCTCAAGAGTACAATGCCTTACAAACATATGAGTTTACCTAGAGACATGAAACATGAAATGTAAGAGGCAAGTGTAATGAAATATTGTTATTGCTGATGGAGGGGTAATATGAACTACAAACAAAGACAAGGAGGATACAGTATCCAGGCTAGAGGAGTAACATCAAAGTTACTTTTGGCTTGGGCGACTTATGATTGTAGCTGATACTGAATGAACTCAGTCGAAGCAGGTCTAATGCACTTTGAGTGAGAAGAAGGAAAGGGGAAAACTTGAAGGTCAGTAAATACGGAAGTCGAAGCTTCTCCTACAAATAGCTACTAACCAATATGAGTTCCGTTTTTAGTATTGTCTTACTGCTTTTTCACTGTGGTAGGCCTCAGTCACTTTTGTCAAATTTCTAACCATTGTATTGATGCCACAGATTTTATGGTTTTATAGTTTGATATTTCTTTGGTAGTTTTTTTCTTTAATTCTATGCAACCCCATTTTGTGTTGTGTCAGTCATTTGACTGCTCATATGTACTGTCTTTTTGCAGAGAATGTTAACCATGTTTGCATGCATAAGTTTTTGTTTTGGTTTATTGTAACCTTATTTTTTCTTCAAATCATAGTTAATAAAAGCATTTGTGATGGATACTGAACCCTCTAGCCTCTTTCATTTATTCCTCTCTGTAACATAAACACAGAATATAGTCTGTTGCATAATATTATTATTATCTAGAAACATAATCTCCCAATCTGTTCTCAAACTCCACTGTCTTCTATTATTTCCCAAGAAAAAGGCCCAATCTTTAAGCATTGTTATATGTTTGTTGTGTAACTGCAGTGGTACATTTGTGTTTCCATTTCTCAACATGTCTGACTGCGAACTCTTACTCAGTATCTGGTTCACAAAGACTGCAGCCTGGCAGGACACTATTCATGGAGCAACACACTGCAGTGGTCTGCAGCCATCGCCATTGAGGACATGAATACAGGCATGTCCTTGAATCGATCCCATTCACCCCCTCTGTATATGTGGGGGAGGGGTTTGGCTGAAGCAGGAAGAGGTGCAGGAAAGCAACCATATAAGCTAAGAGTATACAATAACACAGAATCTGTCTTGAAAACATCATGTGTTATCACTCTTAGGTAACATTAGCCCTCTCTAGAACAGATGCTCATTCATATTTTACTGTTGCAGGAAAAAAATGCTACATGTTTCTCCTCCTTTGGCCTCAGGTTATGCTTAGGAACAATCCTTTTTTTGTTAATGTGAAGGTGAATCTGATTTGATCAAGAACTGGCTATAGAGTGGGCGCAGATAAACAACTGTCTAAGGCAGGGGCCTAAAACATGCGGCCCGGGGGCCAAAACCGGCCCGCCAAAGGGTCAAATCCAGGCCGTGGGATGAATTTGTGAAATGCAAAGATTGCACTGAAGATATTAACAATTAAGACTGTCACACTCATTGTCATTCAGGTTCCACATTCAATGTGATCTAAAGTAAAATAAAAATATAATAACCTATATATAATAAATAATAAATAAAATTCTTGGTAGTTTGTCGAGGTTCAACTGGACGCTTAGCTTCAAAAGAGCAAAACTAGTCCAATTGAACATAAAAGAACTACCAAGAAGAATAATGACCTTGACAAATAAAAAATTATTCTTATTTCAGTTCCAAATTTAACTCCAAATTTATAACAATATCATACCTGTTACCAAATGTTTGTAATGCATATGTACAAATGATCAGTTGATGTATAATTTTGTTAAAATTGCACTTTTATTTTGCAAAATGTAAGTTTGTTTAGGTTATTCACATGTATATTTGTGAGAGGGTAGTTTGTAAATTGTAAATTTTCATAATTCAGTGTTTGCTTGTTGTTTATTGCACTAAAACAAAGAGAAAAAAATTGTCATTATTTATAGATTATGATGCTACAGGATTAATCAGGCTGAATGTGGCCTCTGGAAGAAAATGACTGTGACTTATCTGGTCTAAGGACTTTAATCTTAAAACAGGTCTTTTCTTTCCCAAAGAGTAGTCTCCTTACTAAATGTATGTTGTCAAACCTCATGCCCATGCAGAGCCTTGAACATCACAGCATGGCTTCTTTTTATTGACATATAAATTAAATGATCAAATCAAGAAGAGGATCACATCAACACTGTAAAGACTGTATCAAGCATTTGTGTTTTCATCACCTCATTTCTATGTAAACTGCTTCCAGAGCACTCAGTACACTAAATAATTTATTTAGCAAGTCAACAGGGCCTCGAGATATCATCTGTCTGGGTGCTTTTTTAGCATTTTTTTCCCCTACAGCATGTTTAATAATATGTTCAAATCCTGCAAAAGAAGATAACAGGCCAACTGCCAAACCTCAGTCTCTAGAGTCTGTCCATAAATCCTCCAGCTCTTCTATTAACATAATTAAATGGATAATAATGGTTGTTTTTTTTTCCCTTCTAAGAAGCTAACATTGAATTAGCTGTGGTACAAATAAAGCCTTGTGTGCATGGTGCAGGTATGGGTGTACGGTGCATGTGGATTGTATGTTGTGTGGGACTAAAGGGGGTTCGGTGACATGTTTGGAACACGATCCCTCTTAATCTCCATGTAAACTCAAGGCAGTGATGAGTTGTGGATGTATTGAGGTAGCGTAGGTAAACTTTGCTCACATACTGCTTGGTTGAGGCATCTGACGGTCTGTGCAAGACAAATGAACCCACTCACTGTGATTCCATATGGCCAGTCAATAAAATCCTGCTGTGAGAATCCAATTTAATTCTATGATTAGACCTATGAGCAGCAGGCTTCAAGTGGAAAAATCACATAATTCTCCAGACTACAGATAAAGAGAGCTTCAGATCTCTATTCTCAGCAAGTAATGGAGCAAGAAATTAAGACATGCAGTTTGACCTGAGTGCAGTACACAGCATTTGTCTTGTCTGGTGTTATAGTTGTTATTAGTAAAGGTCCAAAATTGCATGTATCAGAGGAATTCACAGTAGTTCATGTGCAGTGTTGGGGAGTGACAGAATACATGTATGGGATTATGTAACTGTGATCTCATACATGTAGCAACTGTATGGGATTACATGTAGTAACTGTTTTCTGTTGTAGTTACAATTTTAATACATGATAATCAGAATACAGTTACATTTTTATAGTTTATAGTTTAGTTTATTACTTTATTTTGAACTTGTGCACACTATGTACAGTACTAATTGCACATACATGTACAATATTCAGTACTGTTTATATAAATTTCATTATGTGTACACAGTTTGTACATGGAAAGTTGAAAGTTTTAAAAATTAACGGATTACTTTTTAATTTTTCATCATTTCACAAATCCAGTTTCCTACTTCCTCTGGCATTAGGGACCTGAGAACAAGAGTGACATCTGTGTTAAATGTACCCTTTGTCTATTCTTCTATAACCAGACAAAACACCAAAACTTGCTTTGGGTTGTACTAGCACATCACATGTTCATACGCTGCTTATGAGGCTTAGACAAAATACTTTCATCCAGCTCTAAAACACAACACACAAGAATCCTTCTGTTTATAACATAGATGTGGTGTGTGATTTGCTACATTCATATAATATTAACCAATAAAGACCCAGTGCTACTTTTGTAGCAGTTCTGAAATTAATTTTTCTCTATTTCTACCTTACTTAACTGATTTATCACCATGTTTTTGCATGATTATCCTCTGTATTTTGCATTTTTTGGTGTAAATCATAATTTTTTCTATATTTCATTCACATATTATGTAGATGTTCATAAAAACTTAAGAGTAAATTCAAAGCTGATTGAATCAAAACAGAGATAATTTAAGAAAAAGTGAAAAATTCTCTCTAAATCTCTCATTAACTGAACATAAACTCAGTGTGTCCATCCAGTATCATTGATCCAACTCCATGGATTTTACTGGTGAATTAATGTTGGAGAAGATGATGGTGTTTCCACAGTAACTACAGAGCCTCTGAATGTCCAAATGGATTATATCTAATGACCATGAAAAGATTAATAACTGTATTTTACAAACATATTGATAGCATTTATGGATCAACCTGTCTTAAACAGTTCTAGGTTTGTGTCACCGATGGCTGTTTGGGTCTTTATGGATTAAAATTTAAGTAATCAAGTAATTCAAGTATTTGGATTAAGATACTCAGATTGAGTAATGTAATGGATTACAGTACAGATTACTTTTTTGGGCATGTACTCTGTAATTTGTAATGGAATACATTTCAAGAGTAAACCTCCCAACACTGGTTATGTGACATGACAACAGTCACACCACACCTATCATAAATTACGGGTGTTTGTCAATGTAATTGCCAAGTGTCGGTAATCAGCGGTATTATCATGCTGCGTAACAACATCTGCTTACATAATCAGCATGTTCATGTAATGATGCTGTACTGATTGTTCTCCGCCTCAGGCTTCTGGCAGAACGAGGCTGCAACCACAGACAGACCCACGGCATTTTCATCTCATACCTGTGTGACTTATGCCACCTCATCTGAAGTGTGTCCCTTTGGCTGTAATAACGTGGCAGATGCAATGCACACAAATGGGTTTCATGATTTCAGCTTCAATAATTCATCAGAGGCACTGAGTGAAATGTTGTGCCATGAGATTAATCCTGACTCAGCATCAGCCGGGGCACCAGAGGTACAGCCTTATTGTCTCTGTGAGAACTGGGCCTGAATAATTAATTGACTAAATGATCTTTTCCAACTTTGGAAAATTGGTTCTGTTGTTTCAGAGTTTTCACATTGACCACATCTGTTCCCTTCAAACTCTTATCCTTCCTTTTACATTGTACTGCTTTTGCTTAAAACTCAGCTTTTCCTTCAAAAATAAAATCTCACACATTTACACTTGCTCTCACTCATCCATAGAAAGGTAAAAAAAAAAAAAAAAAGAGTTGTGACAGGAGTCAGAGTGAATGTTTGTCAGACAGCCCATTTGGTCGTTCATCGCTCCTCTCCTTAAGGGTCCTCTCCTCTGCTCTTCTCTTTTTATCTTTCAACCATTCCATAATACACACTATGTCTGCTTACCTTTTATCAGCGTTCAACTATTTCATCTATAAACTGGTTAAAAATATTTTTACTGCAAAGTAATGTGAAATTACTAAAAAAGCTGGTTAGTTTTGGATGGTAACTAATTTTTAGATATGAACTGTACCTCACTTTTGTTGTACATACTAAAAATAAACCAATGATAAGCCCATGAAAGCTGTATGGTGTTTATCTGTATGTGTGGGAAGTCTGTCTGTGTTTTGGGACTGACTTTTGGCTCTCAGTGTAAGTTTCCACTTCTTGAGAAGAGTGTTTATGAGAAGGAGAGATGACTCCACACACCATATTTAGGCAATGTGAAGGAAATGGGTTTAAGAGGTTTGATAGGAAATACTTTCACAACAAAACAATGGCCAACCATGTGACCATGTGGTTAGTGATACAAGTTTGCCTCACTCTCAGAACAAAGAATTGACCCTTGTGTGGCTTAAAGAATAAAGGTTAAAGATTGTAGAGTTAATTTATGCACCTTCATGCTTTTTAAATGATTGGAATAAAAATATTAAACTGAAACAATGAGGTTATAAGAAATGAACATGTTAGATTTGGATAAACCTAACCATTTAATATTTCATATAACTGCACATTCACTTTCTGTGTTCTTCTTAATATTTAAAGTTTTGCAATTGTGGCATAACTCCTACTGCACACAAGCTTGACTTTTACCCAAATATACAGTCATGGAAAAAATGATCAGACCATCAAAAATCATCAAAAACAATGGCTATGTAACTCATGTGTGTATCATGTGACTAAAACAGACAAAAAAGAAAATATGGAATGCCTATGCACTGTTTTTATCAACATGTTTAAGCAAAAATTAAAACACTCCATAGTTGACTGCTGCAACCATTGACTCCCTCTCCGGTCTCCCATATACTCTAGTTGTTTCCAAGTTGTTTTTAACTCCATTCATTCTTGTAAATCTTAGATTTGTCTATACTGTTTCCTTTTATCTGTTCTTGTTCTGCCTTGCTTTGTCTTGTTTGTTTTGTTTTGATCTTGCCTTTTG
>JAPTGZ010342148.1:0-11339 GCA_029814645.1 Fowleria isostigma | reverse complement strand
CACTGAGATTAAAAATCTCTTTTACAAGAGTGTCCTGGCCAAGATGAGCAGCAGTACAGTAAAAATAGTTTCCGACATGAAACAATCATACATAAAAACAACAAGTTTTCAATGCATAACTCAAGATCAAGTCAGATGTTCAAAATCAACGTTACTAAAAGTGCACACAAGATTAAGAAAAAGTGCGTCACACAAAACATCTACATCCAGATGTTTCTGCCTCTAAGTTGTGCAACATTCTCTTGCAACATTATAATACTCATAATAATAACAGCAATGCAAAATATAGTAATGACTAATAGTCTTATTTATTATTGCTGTGGGAGTAGCAGCCACAATAACAGTAAACATGGGTTAAATAATGAGTTTTCTAATTTATATCAACAAGAGTTTATATTAATTTAAATTAACCAATAGGAGACCCGGTGGTACTCCTATGGTAGGTCCTAAATTAATTTTTCTATTTAGCCTTAATTGATTTATCATTATAAATTATAATATTGCCTTGTGTAATTTAGCCTTTTTTTTTTTTTTTTTTAGTGAAAATCAGTTATTTTCCTATATTTAATTTATTGATTATGTAGATGTTCATAAAAGCTCAGATTAAAGTTGGGGGTTATTATATCAAAAACAGAGAAAACTGAGAAAAGTGGCTTTTTCAGCAAAATATATATCAATAACTGAATGTGAAAACAAATGTTTCCATCCACTGTCATTGATCCAATTGCATGTTTTACTGGTGAATCAGTGTTATGGACGATAATGGTGTTTCCATGGTAACTATGCAGTCTCTGAAAATCCAAATGTGTCATATCTGAAGACCATATAAAAATGACAAAGTGTATTTCACACCATTTTTTACATGTATTGACAGGATTAGTGGATCAACAGGTATTAAACATTTTAGACGCTTTTGGTTGATGTGACCGTTTGGGTTTTTATGGGTTAATATGGGGAGGGTGGAGTCAAGCACACAGAGCCCAAGGAGGGGAGGACATCACCTCTGGCCCCACCAGCAACACAGCCACAGCTCAGGGACCAGACCAGCCTAGGGGTCATGGGTAACAATGAGGTGACAATGTTGATCATTTTAATTGAACCTATGATGGTAATTTTGTGATGGTAACTTTAGATGTACTTTCACCTACAAATACATCTCAGTCCAGCTCACTAAAAATAATGAAATGGTCCAAAGTATTTATTCAAAATGTTTATTGTGAAAAAAACAAGCTTTACATCATAAAATATTTGTCCTTATATTTCGGTGCCATTAAAGCCAAATCAAATCTGTTAATTATGTCAGATCAGATATTGCTGCTTATTCAAGATGGTGTATGACTCCAGACAAACACAAATCCAGATGTGTTTGTTCATAGCCTGAGACTGAGAGTAGTCATGTAGAGTCCCACTTTGACCAGTTTGTGGTTATTTTATCCAGTGAGAGACAGAGAGAGTCAGGGAATGTAACATGCGCTGAAAATCCAGTAGCGTCCATGGCTCTCTATGCGTTTCTGCTGCTGTGGCGCTGCTGCTCTCAGGGCTGATCGCCTGCGGGTCATTGAAGGTAACCAGGATATCTGTAGTAAACTGTGGCAGACGGAACAGGCCAAGGTGAAGGGTCACCGTGTTCTTTGCTTCTTCATTGAATTTGGACACACACTGGGTCCCAGTCAGCATCCAGGCAGAGCTGCTCTCTGACATGGACAGCTCAGCTGTGGGCAGGGCCACAACGCTGGTTACTGCATAAGCTCCAGGCTCCAAAGCTCCGTTACTTTCTGCAATGTCCTCAAAGTGATACTTGGCTGCGTCATGGTCCGCCACCTGAGCCTGGTACTCCATCAGCTCCACTATGAGGCTCTGGTCGGTGTGTGCATGAGCGAACACCTCCTGGTTGTCCGGGATCTCCCTCAGTTCACTGATGTCTGTGGCATTGGGGGGGATGAGAGCTGACAGAGCGCCCCCAAACAGAGGACGAGCCTCAGCGCTGCCTCCAGAACTCTGCATCCCTCTGAGGAGGATCTGAACTGATGGACCAGAATGAGAGAAAGCAGCACACACACCCCGACTGAGTGGCTCTATTAAAACACACACACAAAACGAGAGGACAATTACTGTATCGCAGTGCTTCTTTGTTCATTCATTCGCATTCAACAAAATACACGCAAGTTCAAAACTTCAAATTAATTCATTTGCAATCGAATCTTAATCCATCAGCAAAACATCCATGACTGAAGAGTGGTCGGAGGGGCCGCGCGAATTGGCAGCCATGTTTCTGTCAGTGTGGCCCAGGGCAGCTGTGGCTACAAATGTAGTTTATCACCAGCAAAGTACGAATGTGTGAGTGAATGAATAATGAATCCATTGTACGCGCTTTGAGTATACCTTAACAAAAAACCGCTACATAAATCTAATCCATTACTATTATTATTATTATTATTATTACTTACCAGGCTTCACCAACTTTCCCGGCAAACGCACATTTCCGGAAAAGGTTTCTTCTTCCTTTTTCATTATCTGGTACTTTAAGAACAACTCAGACACACTGCTGCCATCTACAGGCAGGAAGGAGGTTCACACTGAAACAGCAGAGGAAGAAATCAGTTATCTACTGGTGTACAGCTACAAAAAAAAAAACAAAAAAACCCTTAACTGTGAATACAAATACTACCGTCAATAATCTTGCCTAATAAATATTTTATTTAATACAACAAGCATAAAAACTATAAGGTGTACAGACATTATTTACAATGAAGAGGAGTAAGAAAAAAAAGCAAAATGACACATATCAAAAATGTAATAGAGGTCTTTAAGATGATGTAGGTAGCCACAGTTTTAGAAGATTTTGAAAAGTTTCATTTCATTCTTAAACTGGTGAATAAACTGGTTTCTTCTGTCCGACATGTTGACATGGAAATTATTCATAAAATAAGACTAGATTTAAGCATGACTCTTGCTGATGTAATATTTCCATATGTTCGTGTATTATGGATATATCAAAAACACGTTCAACAAAAATAACAATCATCATCATCATGATCATCATCAAACATTGATAGATAATTTTATTTCAACGTAAAATTCATACAAATAAGGAATATAATTTTGCTATATTCTTAGAAAAAGGAATGACGATGATGATAATGATGATGCTTAAACTGGATTACAGGAAAGAAATAAGAAGAAAGAAAAGTAAATGAAAACAGCATTTAAAAAAAAAGAAAACTACAGGAAATTTATTACCGACAGTGGGTAGATTCGGTGATGTAAATGTTTCACAAAATAAAATAAAATAAAATAAAATAAAATAAAATAAAATAAAATAAAATAAAATAAAGCATTGTTGTGAACATGTGAACATCTGCAGTGTCGTCTCTCCTCCTCCAGATGTTTGTGTTCATTTCCTGGTCAGCTGATGCCGACGGAGGAAAGACCAGCGCACCGCTAACATCCATGATGATAAGCCTGTCTCATCGTCCGGACAGCTGTTCACATGCACTGACAAAACCCTAAAGCTACTTAAGACCGTGAAACCCTGGATTTATAACAGCGTCTGTGTGACTGTGTCCGTCAGCACCGAGAGTCGGACCGAGTGGGAGACAGCAGGTAGTTAGCCACGTTAGCATCATTAGCTGCTTAGCTGGGTAGCATTGGGAATGAATCGAGCGGCCTGTTTTAGCTACATTAGCCAGCTAGACGGCGTTTGTATAGGTCTTTGTTTTCAATTTATAGACGACTGTACTGTAGTAACAGTGATACTGTGATAGAAAGTGTTTTATTTGTTTCACTCATGTTAGCAAACCTCCTTAGCCGGCTAAACGTAGCCACGGTGAGGTGTAGTTAAGCTAACTACTGACAACAGCTGGACCTCAGTGTGATGCTCCATTTAATATTCAGTGCTGAGTTATGGAAGAAGAAGCACATTTATCAAGTAGAAGAACTGTAATTACATCCCTCACTTAGCTAGTTGAAACCATCCCTGGTACTAATCATTTTTAATACCTGTCGTTCGAGATGTAGTGTCTTAAATTAACTCACTACGTCCTATTTATACTTGACATCCTCTTGAATCCAATACCTTCTCTGCTTGAGTAGTCCTGATGTTTGGCTTCCCCTTTGCATCTCTAACATACTAGATTTAGCTTGTCCTTTGTTTTTCTATCTCTTGCGGCTGTCCTCTGCTGTCCAGAGCCCTGTCCCCTGCTTCTCTTCTGTTTACTGGAAACTTCCTCTGCTCTCCTGGCCACTGAAAGGCCTTTTTCCGACAGCAGTGCCAGAAAAGGACGCTGAAAAAGCGCCTGGGTCGGACTGAACTGGATTCAATGGTATAAATTGTATTATTTGGTTGAGAAACTTGGCATATGAGTGAGACTGTGATTGCTTTTTTACATTTTCATTACGTTTTAATTACACTAGTTGGATTGTCACGTATTCAGTTGTCAGAACCATATGTTGAAGCTCTGGTTTGTTTTGTTGCTCTGTAACTTGTGCTGATTGGAACATGTAGCACACAAACACAGACCCTAGGGGGGTATAATTGGAAGGACAGTGTGTTTTCCACATTGGACATGGTTGTATTTTGGTCCACAGGCACACAGAGCAATGATGATATTTCCTTGCACAGCCTGAGCAGGTCGCTGCCTGCTCACACCTCAAATGTTAAGAGTAAACAAAACTACGGCTGTTATTTTAGCAACATCTGACACCCTGTAATTTCATATCCAGATATCAATACAAGTCATGTGTCAAAAGCAACCTCAAATTTGATCATTTTTGTCTTGCCACTTTGTTGGCAGTTCCCAAATTAATTTTTGTCTATTTTACTTTTCCTAAGTGACTCGTCACTATTTATTATGACATTCTTTGGATTTTTCTTATTTTTTTTCAGTGAAAAGTAGGTATTTTCTTGTATTCAATTTATTGATCATGTAAATGTTTATAAAAGCTCAGGTTAATATTGAGGATTATTATATCAGAAATAGAGAAAACTGAAGAGAAAGGAACTTTCAGTAAATCCATTATTTACTCAACATAAACCAAGTGTTTCCATCCACTGTCATTTCTAAAACTCCATGGGTTTACCTTTGTCATCTTCTACAACATAATTCAGTGTTTCTATGGTAACTACATAGCCTCTGAACATCCAAAGGGGTCATATCTGATGATGATTTAAAGCTGAGAAACTGCATTTACACCAATTATTTACATGTATTAGTAGGATTTGTGGATCAGCAGTTATTAAACATCTCAGATCAGTAGATGCTTTTGGTCACCAATGGCTGTTTGAGTCTTTATGGGTTAAGCATGAATATAAGTATAAAAATATACTTTTTTATAAAATGTTTGGGTTCTATCTTCAGTGTGATTTGCGGTTCACTTAGTATTAGATTTTTCATGATCGTCAATAACATTCGCATGTCTGTTCCACTCCTGGGTACAAACCTGTCACTTTGTGTTTGCTTCTTAACTCATCTCAGGGGTAATGCTGAGGAAATAAAAGAACTCGGCTCTGTGACTAATAAAATCAGACTGTTTTAACAGGAAGTGTTTGGGCCAGAGGTCTACTGAGATCAACTGACCACAGTCAGCTTCTTTTATGTTATCACTGTGCAAGTAAATAGTATTGTCAAGAGTCATGTTCAGATTTAGAGTCTCCCTCTGTTTATATACTTTGTTCATTGTACTTGACGTTCTTCCTCCAGGCAGGACCTGGCTGTGGTTACACCTGGAATTCAAATCATCCACTACCACTGAGTAATATTATTGTAATCTCATGTAGCAGACGGCCATGTGAGATATTTAACAGTCAAATAACTACTGTGGCTGATGCAGGTGTACTGTGGATGTTTTCAAAAAGTTCTCCCACGGTAGCCTGAATCCTAACTGAGCTTTTCCCCCTGTCCGACAGAGGGAGCCAGATCGGGAGGAGCAGCTCGAAGACAACATGCCCCCCAAGTTTAAACGACACCTCAATGACGATGAAGTCACGGGATCCATACGCAGTGAGAGGGTGAGATCCAGATATTGACGTGTCTGTCAACTGCTCAGACCTTGCATTGATATCCATCTTGAGACATCAAACCCTCAGTTGAACAGCTACAGCTCAGTAAAATGCACCCTCAGTGGTGGCTTTAGTGTAGGGGTGGGCAATATAGGCAAAAGAAAATCTTGATTATTTAAAAAAAAAATTCAGACAACAATAATCTGATGATATTTTTAAAAATGTGATTTCTTTCTTTTTTTTTTTTTTTTTTTTACAAAAATTGCTTAAAGACTCTACTTGCTTGTCAGGACATCTATAGATAGACATGGTGTTTCAGAATAACTCTTTTTTATTTTTAAAGTGCTTCATACATCATCTGCAAAATCTGCACACCAACATATATTATGTCCTTCTGCAAAACATTCTCCGATGATATTCTATGTCCACATTTAACCATCTTCAGCTTATGTCCAGGCTGTACATAAATCACAGGAGAATATGACAAATCAGGTTTGATCAATAGTATCTTAGTTTAAATTTTGTACAGAAATAGATAAATAAGTTGTAAACACATATCATTAAATTCATATGGTGTCAAAATCTAAACTTAATTCAATATTTAAAATCAATTACACAAACACTACCAAGTATTGTCACTACAGCACACACTGGTACACATCTGGATAGAACTGCAGAAAGAAGTGTAGGCCACCTGTTCATAGCTACAGGTTATTTATTTTAAGTTCTGAGTTAAAAACCCTGGTCTGTCCACAGAATCAGGCTAGAGTGAAGCCCTGTGACAGGTTACAACATTTCCACCTGTGCTGAATGTTCCTCCATCTCTACAGCCCCCACCTTCTCCCTCATCTCCATGTCCGATCTGTGTCTGTTTCCCGTGTGCATCTCTCTTATCTCCTCTTTTTCCATCGCTGTCTCTTAAAAAGTTCTACTGAAGGTTCATCATACCTTGAATTATTAGAGTCTCTGTCCGTAATCGTCAAGGCTTTGAAACTGCACTTGAAACCCTGACTGGGGTGTATACGTTGCTATGGGATACTGGTGATTCTAATTTGAAAACTTTACGACTGGTCCTTAAGCGACTTCCTTGTTTTTGGACTAAGAAAAGTAATTCACATGATCCGTAGGAGTGCTAACTACAGTATAACAGTGAAAAGACAGATTAACAGAAAATCTCATCATTGATGGCAAAAGAGGCTAGCATCTAAAGGAATCACCATGAGACTGAATCCTGTCTGCTAATTGGCTTATGAGGCACGCATTCGGTAAATGAGGACTTTCATGCACCTGTCCTTTATAGTCCACGGATCATCCTTTGTTTTTTTCCTTCTTTTCAAGACAGTATGAATCTTGAGTCTCCAAGTCTCTTAAAAAATATTTATGTGAACTCTGTGGATTTTACCCATGGAAGAAAAAATACTGTCCCACTTCTCTCAAGCAGTACATAAATGTGAAACACCAGTAAAATACATATTTGTGGGTTTGAAAAATAATAACTCGGATGTCTTCAAAACACTTAAATATGTTGCCATTGGTGGGCTGACTCTAATTAACAGTACAAGATGTAGTCAGCTGAATAGGCAGTCTTTAAATCCATCTCAGGAAATTTTGCTGGTTGTTCTAATTGCAAAGGAAATGTGGACATACAGTATGTGACTCAGACCACTTCCTTCTGCGTCCTGAGACCTGATTTGAATATATCCTTAATGCACCCTGATTGTGTTCACACCTGGCAATAGAGTTGTCCACATGTGTTCAGATGTCTTAGCATGGATATTTATCCCAGGTCTGAATATGATTTGAGGAAGACAGTCTAAAGTTGATGAGCAATCAGAAAGGCTGAGTAAAAAAAAAAACTATAAAATAATTCTGCATTGTTATTTGTTTTCTGTGTAGCAGTAAAAGTAGAGGTTTACTTGTATGTACCTTCTGTTCATCAAACTTGAAAAAAGAAGTAGAAATAAAGAAAGAAAGGCATAAAAATGCACAAAAGACAGTAGACCTTTCAATGAGAGCAGGCTTAAGGAGGAAAAGGAGAGGAAACTCATGCAGCCAAATGTCTGGTCCTCATCAGCGTGATCATCCCCTTCCACTGACCGACCTCCACCTTCCTTGTCTTCCCACTAATTCTGTACTTCATTCTCTCTGTTTCCACTGTGCAATCCTGATTGCTATTTTGTTGAACTAGGATCAAAGCTTAGCTTACGGGGAGACTTTCATAACAGAATGTACCTTCCCTGCCTCCCCTTCAGTGCCCTCTCCCCTCTTCTCTGATAATAGCTAACAGCCTCTCACGTCCTCAACAGTGGAAAGAAAGAAAGAAAGAAAGAAAGAAAGAAAGAAAGAAAGAAAGAAAGAAAGAAAGAAAGAAAGAAAGAAAGAAAGAGCGGCAGGAGTATGTTACTGCCTCCACTTATAAAGGGTTTATGGTCATATGGCTGCCATTCCCTCAGCGTTGTTGCAGATGACAGTGCATTTATGGCTAAACGATGTCAGGGCACAGCTTTAGCTACCAGCTGTCTACCATAACAGAACATCTAATACTGTTCTGATCCATTTTGGCCTCGCCACAAAATGAATGAGCAGCAAGTTTTCATTTCGTAAATGCATTTCACTAAAGTGCATTTTAACAAATCTGTATTCCAAAGAGTCTGAGGTGGTGAATGCGTCAGCTTTCTGATGTCAGGTAGTCAGTAGTGAGTGGTTAAAGATTAATTAGTGGTGGAAATGTAAATTTGGCTTTTTAATGTACATTATGGTAATATAGAAGCTCGATTGTAAGCTAAATATAGGCAGTAGTCTTCTGTGATAGGAGAGCAGCACTGTTCACTGTTCCAATGACAATATGATTTGCCATTTATAAACTTTGTAATGACCACCAGTCACCAGTCAAAGTGGCACAAACTAATATGAGTGTAACTGTGGACAAGATGGGGTTATGTCTAATTGGGTATTATGAGAGATTCCTTTGTAAGTCCCACAAGAGGAAATTGTAGTTATTTAAAAAATGGTCAGAATGTATGGCCAGTGTGTCCCAGGGTTGTCACCATGTTGAATATGGATATGTAATGTGGAAATAAATGACTTTTTCTTTCATTGTATTGCAGGCAGTCTTTGGAAATGTACTGTATGTACTGTGCATGTTAATGTTGCAAGGACAATCAAAATACAAATGTTTTCAGCACTACCAGATGCTTTTCAAGTACTACATTTCCACTCTCAGTTGTCACAGAAATCAAGAATATGACAGCACAAATTAAACAGAACATTAATACCAGCAGTCTGAAATATTACAACCATCAGACATTTGTTGGGCTCATAAATGAGGAAAAGTGAGGACCAGTCATGTATACATTGATTTAGTCTTAATCCCTGTCCCAGTAGGTGTAGTGAATACACTATAGTGTCAGCTCTTGAACAGCACAAAAGTTTGATGTCTGTAGAAGACGACGTCCCATTTTTACAAGACCCACAGCCTCAGTGAACCTAGCTCATCCGAGTCTCTCCTTAGGGAACAGTATCCTGTCAAGACAGAAAGCCTGCCCTAATTTGACCTTTTCCTGTTTTACAGAGGAACCTGCTTGAGGAGGACTCAGATGAGGAGGAAGACTTCTTTTTGTGAGTCTTTGTGGAAATATTTTGGATTTAGGTGTATATGATTTGCTCAAAAAAGTCATAATGTAATCACTGTTGATTGAAATTTCAGTCTAGTTGCGTGATTATTTTATAACAATGCATAGATTACCGATAACTTTAATCACATATAGTTTTTTCCAAAGTAAAATACACAAATTGAAACTGAAGTTAAACATATAAAGATGTAAAAAAAAAAAGACTTAATCTAGGATGTTTTCCACTTTACCTCTGCTCAGTCTCTGAATCTAAAATATCCCAACATACATATTGGACATTTAAACTGCAGCATTTTGTTGTAATAATTATATTCTTGTACAAGCTGACATTGTGATTGTAATTCTGTTAATTGTGCAGCTCTAATTGTATCCATGTACTGCTATTATCCTAGTACGAGTCAAATCTAAACTGACAAAAACAACAGCAGAGGTTATTGGAGTTGGTGATGGTTTTTGTTAATGTTGTTTTCCAGGAGAGGGCCGAGCGGTCCCAGATTTGGACCTCAGAATGACAAACTCAAGCAGTAAGTACTAACACATTCCTCATTACAACTAAAAGCCAGAGGTCAAAAGAAGTATTGGCAGCACTCTACGTTTTGGTGTTGGCGTTACATAATAGTGGTTTGTCATGTTTACCAGAAGGTTTAGGTTGTTATTACATTGTGTAAGAGAGGTCGCTATGTGCAGGTTATTGTGTAACCTCTCCAGGACACACCAGTCCCTCTGCAGTTGCAAACAGCCACAGAACAGAGCAGGTCATTGTTGAGACCATCTGGCACCCGTACTTGTTTCTCCACGCTCTTTATATTCATACTTCACAATTTGTTATTATTGTGAGCATATGAAACTAGACAGATTACAGATTCCAAGAATGTCATGTGCAAAGAGCTCAGGTTCACCCCCTCCACCTGAGGGTGAACCCTGCATTTATAATCAGAGCATCTTAACATGCTGTCATGTTAAAGTCCAAGACTGTTATTTTTCAGCAGTCGCTTGTCTGAAATTCTTGCATAGTGGTGGAAAATATGACCAAAAAAATTGTTGGATAGAAGACTTTCCTTTCCTTTGTATGACCTCTCATCCCCAGAGAGTCCTTTTTACAATGTTTTGCCAGATCCTGTAAAAAAATATCTTTTAAAAGACAGATTTGAGGTTAATGTGAACTAGTCTTGCCATGCAGAAGTGTGACAGGAATCCAATGTAACTCTTCACATACTGGACAGGTGAGGGCAAGTGATGTTGATTATCAGGGACGGTTTTGGGCTATCTGGCGCCCTAGGCGAGATATTGATTTGGCGCCCTCCCAGACCTGACATGAAGTTGTCCATCCGTCTGTCCCCTCCTCTAGCCCAAGTAGCCTTGGTGCACTGACACAGCCAATGGCTGACTGGTTTACGCGCACGGCTGGTAACCTGGCAACCTGGAGTTCTATACAGGCTAGGTCCTCTTCTATTTGTCACCCTTGTATCTGATTAAACTCAAATCCATTTAGCTTTAATGGAAAATTTCACTGTGCAAAAACAGAATGTCATCTCCAGTACCGGGGTTTCATCTATTTGGACCAGACTCACCGCCCTTAGAGCTGAACGTGCGCTCACTGGACGTGTGTTCGCTGGATACGTTTGTAGCTGCGAACAGACGAGCATTTTTGACACCCTGGACAGAAAGGCCATTGTCTGTGATGTCCACAGGTTTAGAATGTCCTCTCC
>JAPTGZ010342119.1:0-11341 GCA_029814645.1 Fowleria isostigma | reverse complement strand
AAACTAGTATTGTAAAGCGCTTTGAGTACCATTAATGTGTAGAAAAGCGCTATATAAGTACAAGACCATTTACCATTACCCGAGTCGAGTTGAGTCAAGCTGGTACCACGTAGTGGAAACGTAGGTTCAGGCTATGTTAATTGATCCGACCTTTAAGTCATTAAAATGCTATCCCAGGAGGAGAAGTGGTAGAAAAAACATATTTACTTCTGAAAACACAGTGCATACCTACGTGGTCATGTATTTCATCAGGACCTATTTTGTGCGTGCGGGTCACTTCAGGGTCGTATTCAGTTCATACTCAAAACTGAAAGAAGTCGCATTTAATATGTAGTATGAACCAGCACACAAAAAATTTAATTTCATGAAAAAAAAAATTCCGAATTGTGCGTTAAGACATACTGTCTGAACGTAGCCTTGTGTTGTCCATAACAACATGAGTCAGCATCAGGTCAGCTATCTTCATATGGCATCTATTGTTTTCATCTGGGAGTAGAACACTGCAGAAATAAGGGCTGTATTTGACCAGTCTGGAGTTTCCTCCATAGTTTCAACTCCTACAGCTTTCCCTCATTCATTCAGAAACTGAATGAATGAGGGAATATTTTATGGAGCATATTGATCATTGGCTGCTGTTAGTATTAATGGTGCTCAGCTGTTGGACATGTATAGATCTGGTGGAGCTTTAAGCTGGCGTCCAAAGGCATGGTCATGGCCAAAAAAAATCCATTGTGGAGTTGAACTCATTTATTAACTGGCTTCAAACAAATGCTGCATGTGGAGGACGTCCTCAGGCTTTTCACCTCATTATGAATTCATTACGGATCCATATAGCCGACAACATGGTCACTGCATCAGTAACTAATCAATGCTTGTGTGAATGCAACTTCATTTTTGTGAGATTCTGTAGCCAAAAAGATGAAAATCACTAAAGATATTTGGACTTTTTTTGGTAAAAATATGAAAGATATGAGTACTTTTTAGTCATATCATACCATAAAAGGCCTTCCTGAACATAGTTATATTATTTCATACCACAAAAAAACTTAAATTATAGATATGTGATATTTTCTAAAAAGAACTTACTTTATGTAGAAAAATTAAGTCAATATGAAATAATGGATAATTTAATATAAAATCAAAACCTCTGTTCATCTATTGCTGCAATTATTAAACATTTTACGGTAGTACATCGTGAACATGTTGGAAGAATTAACTTACTAAGTAATTTTTGACACTTTCCGAGTTGATATTAGTAAGTATGGTTAAAAAAAAAAAATTAGAAATTACTCACCTAAGAGAATAAGAAATGCAACAAATATTTTTTCAACAAGTTTTTCTTGGTGGGGTAGTTAAAGGGTTAATTATTCAAGTGTAATAACTATGCAAAGCAGTTAATATTACAAAAGATTTTGTTAAATGAACTTAAATAGTTCATTAATCATTACAAATTTCTTCAAGGCAACAACTTTTCTCAGTTTTTTTAAAGTAAACTCAACTTATCCAGGCTTACAGTGAGCCTCTGAATGCTCAAATACACTGTGAAAGCCTAATTATGCAACATGTATTATGTGGCTTGAGTAACTGAGGCCTGAACTTCTTAAAAAGAGAAAAAAAGAACAGGAAAACAGGCATTAAAAGAGCTGCAACTGAAGACGCCTGTTGCTCAGTTAAGCTCAACCATGCTACATTAACTTAATCAGACCACTTTCACCAACCTGCTCATGAATTACTTGTCATGTTTTGATCAAATCTTCATCACATTGAATTTGTTTTTACTAAATCTGACCCAAACTCTGTCCATTTAACCTGATTATTGATGGTCTCCTGACACATACCATCAGCCCGAGCACCTGCTATTTGGCATCCAAAATGGCAGCGGCATAATGTGATATCTCAGGAATAACATCCCGGTTAAATTGCCCATATGTCTGTCCCTCTGTCCATCTGTCTGGCTCAGTGTGAAACTAAACTATGTTTCAGGTCACTGTGCAAATTGTGCCAAAGCAACGGCAAATTGCACACACATACAGTGTATCCACAGACCGGGAGCGCTGTGTTCGCTGACAGAAGGGCTTGGAGAGTGGGTAATGAGAAAAGGTCCTCATGCATGAAAGCCCACGTCAGCAGGTCCAGGCTCCCTGACACAGACGCAGCCATGAAAACAAGTCATCATACACCTCCAATCACACAGCGTTCAACTTTACTATTTACATCTTTTGATAAGATTTTACATAGACGTTTATGTAAACAATGCAACTGGAGCAGCAGGTGGTGAGCAGCAGATCTGTGGACTCGGACCTGCTCGTCAACACTAAACAGTTGGTACGAAGTAAAGTATTAGAGTTGGAGATTCCTGAAGCACACACTCGTCATTTAGGTAAAGACCCACGTTAACCATAAGGACCTGGTGTGACATTTGTGTCAGTTTCCAAATGAATTTTTCTCTGTATCTAACCATCCTGAAGTGATTTGTCACCATTTGTTGTGATATTAGCTTCTGTATTTTATTTTTTTTTCAGTAAAAATCAGGTATTTGTCTACATTTAATTTAATAATCATGTAGATGTTCGTAAAAGTGTAAAGTTGAAGATTATTATATTAAAAATAGAGAAAACTGAAGAAAAAGATTTTTTTTTCAGCAAAATCTATCATTAACTGAACATAAACCCAGTGTGTCCATCCACTGTTGTTGATCCAACTCCATGGGTTTTACTGGTGAATCAATGTTGTAGAAGATAATAGAGTTTCCATGGTAATTACGGAAGCTCTGAACGTCCAAATGGGTCACATCTGAAGACCATGAAAAGATGAATAACTGTATTTTACACCAGTTGTTGACATGTATTGTAAATCAACAGGGATTAAACAATTTATATCAGTAAATGATTTTGGTAGATGGTGGATGTTTGGGTCTTTATGGGTTAAAGTGGTCAGAACATGGGCTGTGAAATGCTGAAGAGGACTATAGATGTGTGATATGGAAAGTCAATAAAAAACAGTATTTTCCATTCATGTCCACTGCCTTTATGCGCAGTATTGATTGCTGGAATGTCACATTCTCGTCATTTTAATGAAGAAACTTATTAGTAGTCAGTGTTTTCCCCAGAAATATTTGTAGCAGTGGTGCTGTGTCAGTAACCTAGCAACACTGGGGGGGGGATCTGGGGGTGTACTCTCCTGGAGAAAAATTTAGCAAAACAACCCTTTAAACGGTGAGTTCTGGTGAGTTCTGTAGAAAGAAATTGACAAATTGTAACTTACCAATCAGCAGATTCAAGTTATGTTGAACTAGTTACCTCATTTAAGGACCATTTTGTGTTGATTTGTCCTTTGACACTTACCATAGATATAGTAGGACTGATGCATGATGGGATAGATTGTAGGAGAAAAACTGCATGCCTGTAAGTGAATGTGCGAGCGTCTATAAAGACGACACAGAACTCTCCAGAGATGTTTTTTTTTTAATGTAACACAGAACATCACAACTGGGTTTCTTGTTCATTGTCTAAGTACTGTTCATATTCAAATTTTGCATAAACCAAAAACGCATAGAATGCCTGGATGTTGTTCTTGTCAGCTAGCTTAAACCAAGGATGCTGGTTGGTGATGTGAGTAGACTTAGTGGGAAATAATTCCCAAGATGTACTTTGTGCTACTCATGAATGGTACGGTGCCCACCTGCCCACCGGGGCTCCCTGAGTCAAACACCAGGAGTCCATGAGTCGGCTGTGCCCGGCTGAACCAACAAAATTTATTACAGTTTTGAAAAATATACAAAATATATGAAAGACATGTATATACTAGTACACATGTTTTTGAAATCAAATCAGTGACATTGTGGTGATTAGAGGGAAATCCAGCAGAGACAGGGAGGAAAGTTCACAAGTACTGCTGTTTGATTACACAGAGCTGTATTCTAAGGGGTACTTTCTCTGAGACCGTTCTTACCAAGACTGTACTCACTGAGTTCACAAGAACATACTGTGCGTTCTTGGTATTGAGAAACACCAAGTGTTTTATTTATTTTTTGGCACTGAGAATTCAGCAGCAGTGCAGCACCACTGCTGAATGTATGTAGGGGAGACCCTGAGTATGTATTAATTAGTTCAATCGATTTAAGCCAGAATGGTGAATGTGAATGAAGGTATTTCACAGTCAGTGTGATAAAATATTCAAGGTCTGGTGTGAGTTGGAAGGTCATTGTTCATTAAGTTTTTGTTGGCTGTCAGTTACAACTTTTATGAATGTTTTATCATAATTATCCAGTAAAGGAGGGGTTCAGGGGCCACATCCAGCCCAATATGAGCTGATGTGGGCCAGACCAGTACAATAATAACAGTGAAAAAAGTCAACTTTCATTTTGAAAATGTTTACATTTACAGTTTTCTTAAAAATGTGAATAATACAAACAACCTGAAACATCTTAAGAAAAATGATTTAAATTTTCCAGATCACAGTGGATCATGGAATCACAATAGAATAACAATGTCTTTAATGGACTATTTTTAATTGTACAGAAAATGCACCTGCTCTATTCCAAAACTGGATAAAGTTATCCACATTGTTGACCATGACTGTGATTAGTTGAAGGACTCCTGGTTGTGGGTTTTTAAATCGTCTTTCAGGCTGAACCCTCATGTTTCAGTCAAACCCTTTCTGGCATCTTCACTCCATCACCCTGTTTCCACTGAGACTGCAGCATCCAATTAAGAGTTTGTCCTCATTTCACCTCTCTGGTGCAAGGAGAGAAAATAACTCAAAAACAGGCTTGAAATAAAGAGCGGTGGAAAACCTGAAGGCGTGTGTTTTCTGCTGATGCACGCCCGTGTCCTGTCTGTAGATGTGGTTGTGACAGACATGTACGGAACATGAAGGGAACAGTCCATCCATCCTGGTTCCATTACAGGCCTCTATGTGAAAGTCACTGATGTAAACAGACGCCCGGTGTATTTATGTAGGACTGGCCCGCTGCCTCATTGATCTGAAACATTACACTGTCCTCCAGACCACAAACACACACACTCACGCAACATAAACACCAGCACACACACATCTACACTTCATCAGGGATGTATGGGGCCTCCGTGACTCACTCTGGTCTCCAACGCAACGCCGTGTGTTCTTGGTTCTTAGACTTACATCAAAACCCTTTGAAACTTGAGTTTTGTGAAGATTTTTTTTCTTTTTTTTCCCAATTTGTCACACTCCTTGGATTTATGCATTCAGAAGTATAAGGCGGGTTGTCAAAATGTGTGACTTTGACTAAGTTTTAACAGCCTTATTAGCATCGAGTCAGTAGGTGTTCGTGTTTGAAGCTGGAGTTTCAGCTGTGGAATGTAATGCCTTCATCATCATCACTCGCTTATCTATATACAGTCGCGGAAAAAATTATTAGACCATCAGAATTCATCAAAAATAATGTCTATGCAGTCCAGTACTTACTCCATGTGACTAAAACATGGAATGTCTAAAAGCACTGTTTTTGTCAGTACATTGTCATAGCTATTGATGTAAGAACTTATGTGATTTTGGTTATTATCAAGAAAACCATGAAAAATCGATAGATATCAGCTCTGAAATTAAGCTACTATAAGCTATTTTTCTTGTTATCATTATATTTGTATCATATATATAAATATATACATATGTGTATTTATTTATATATATATGGTATACACACCTTTAATTGTACCAGGCATTAGAATGAACAAGATATTGAAGAAAACATAGGGTGGTCTAATAAATTTTTCTGCAACTGTTGTTGGGATACTGTTTATTACATAGTTTCATGGGTGGTAGAGGTTTACAGTATTGATACTAACAGTTACAGTAGTGGTATATTAATACCTGTATTTGTAGTAGTAGTATAAACAGTTATGGACATTTGTACTAGTTATTGGTATTTATACTAACACTTGCCAGAGTCCAGAACAGGTCCACTTTACCAAACCCACACCCCATACCCGCAGAGCCGAGTACCCAGGTTTCCTAGGGTGTCCAGTTTGATAAGGATAATAATGTCCAAACTGTAACGCACTTTGCATGTACACTTCAGGATAAAATATTAAATTTCTGGCAACAACAATTTCTAGCAGAACATTTATCAGCTTTCTCCCTATCCAAGGAAATTGGAGGATCAGGGTTTTTTTTTTTACTTTTTATTTTTTTACATTACATATTTTTATATGCAGACATTCAAAATGATCAAAAAAAGAAGAAAGGGTAATTAAAAATCCACATTTCTTTTCCTCTTGTGTACCACCTTCTCTCTTCTTTTTGTCCTTTTTCTTCTCCCTTCCCTTCCTTTCTTCCTTCCTCTTAACAGACTCTTGTTCCCCAGCTTTCAGTTAGCAGTTATCTGTGATCGTCTTGTTAAGCCTTAAATTGGTGACATATGTCTTTTTGGAAAAATTACATCATACGCGAGGAAAAGTTAAGCAGCAAGCGGTAGTTACTGAAGTGAACAGTCAGATTCACAATGAAAGCACGGAGTTTGTGCTCTGTTATAGTTTTTGGCACTCGTGTTAATTATTTGCCCGCTACAAGATCATTTTTGCCGCTCTCATTTGGTGTTTTGCGCTCTCGATTCTTGTATCTGTGCTGTCTCTCCATTAAGGAATCCAATATGACGCCATAGGTTTTTCCTTCCTCTGTCTCCAAGTGTTTACTCCTGGAGGATTCTGTTGGGTTTGAGAGTCTGGGTTATTCCACCTATATATATAAGTATCATGATGAGATAATGCTAGTTATAATTTGGTGCTACATAAATACAATTTGATTGATTCGATTGATTGTACAAATTAGGGCTGCACGATATTGGAAAAAAGTGAGATTGCGATTTTTTTTTTTTTTTTTGCCCTGCAATATTTATTATGATATGAAAAAATACTCAGGAAGATATAATAACTGTGTGATGCTGATGCAAATGGTCAAACAAATCTTGATTTGTGGTGATTTTCTCTTGTTTGTGGCACATTTTTCAATGTTGTTACCGGCAACTCACTCTAAACTGATTAAGAATGATCGTGATTGGTGGATTGTTGCGCACAGTGTGTCAGGTACCCTTGAAATTAGATGTGAACATTTTGAGTTCATTTACTTCCTACATTCCAGAATCTGTGATGTGACTATTGCACAAGGGCTGCACGATATTGGAAAAAATTGATATTGTTGGTGACTTTCTTCTGTGTTTTTGGTAATTTTCTTCTTTGTTTTTGGTGATTTTTTTTCTTCATTTTCATTGATTTTCTTCTTCATTTTCGGTGATTTTCTCCTTGGTTTTCTGTGATTTTCTTCTGTGTTTTTGGAGATTTTGTCCTTTGTTTTTTGGTGATTTTCTTCTCTTTTTTTGGTCATTTTCTTCTGTGTTTTTGGTGATTTTCTTCCTAATTTTTGGTAATTTTCTTAATTAATTTCAGTGATTTTCTCTTGTTCATTTTTTAATTTTGTTACCAGCGACTCACTCCATGCATAGGGGTGTGGTCTGCTTTCGCAAATGGAATGATTGTGATTGGTGGATGGCTGTGCTCAGTTTATTTACTTCCGACATTGTAGAACCTGCGATGTGACTATTGCGCACACATACATTGCAATAATGATGCTCAAATGATATACAGTATTGTGCAGCTGTAGTACAAATGTTGATCAGCCTAGAAACCTGTCTGAATGTGTGGTTGTTTGTAGGAGTGACTTCGTTCCCTGTGTGGAGGGGAGTTGATTTATGAATGTGTGTGGAGGCTGTTTATCTGAATTGCGTCACGATGTTGCCCCGACCTGTCTGTACGCGTCATGTATTTTCCCCCGGTCGTCCCCTGTATTGTTCTGGGCTGCCTGTCTCGCTGTCATCTCCCTTGTCTGATCCGTCCATCTGTACCGTCTCCCTCCCTGCCGGTCTGTCTGCAGGCCTAACTTTGTGCCCTTGTATTGGTCTCACAGAGACAGGACTGACATTTAAACCAGCGGGATGGGCTGCTGCCTGCACCAGCGGCCCAAATGTCAGCTCACAATGCGTCTTCTGGACCCTCCACACCTCGCCATCATCGGCTTTTTCGGTGCTTTCTGTGACCCTCCACCGACCGCTTGTATTTCTTTCCAAGTCTTTCGAACCGTTTGCTGTTGGTTAACCCTTTAACCCCTTACATGTCTGTGGTGAGCGTTCTGAATCCATGATTTGTTTTAAATATTCATAAAAATTAAACTGTTAGATCAATGGGAAAAATTACAAAAAAAGTCAATAGAATAGACTGGAGCTGCACATTATATATTATTTGAGCATTGTTATCACAATGTACCTGTGTGTAATAGTTAATCATCATCACTTAATCCTTTTGGAGTGAGTCACTGGTAACAACACTGAAAAATGTGCAACAAACAAAAAAATAAATCACAGAAAATGAAGTTCTGTTTAACTAAAACAGTGTCATTGTTTTTGCACTGTTGCTGTTTTTACTCTGGTTAAATTATGATTAAAAAACAAAACTGACATTTATTCTTTTTTTGTTTGTTTTTGTTTCACTCCTACAAACACACGGCTATATCATAGGTTATAAAGAGCAATATATCGATAATCACAGTCTCGTAATATTGAGATATTATTGTTATCATGAGCCATGTATCGCGAATCGTATCGTATCGTGAGGTACCCTGAGATTCCCAGCCTTAAGTGAAACCTATGTTCTGTGTTGACAGTGCCTTCCACCTGTTGACACAGCAAGAAGAAACACAACTGATTTGTTAGACCATTTACTTCGGCACCACTGCTATTATAATCTTCTTAGTATTTTTCATATTGCAACATATATCTCAAGGTAAAAAAAAAAATCACAGGGTCAGTTTTTTTTTCCAATATTGTGCAGCCCTAGAATAGACCTTTTTTTTCCATAGACATCTGAGCATGCTCAGTTCATCCCCTGCTGCTTGTGGAATGGGGGTAAAACACAGAGCAGTGAGTGAGACAGACTCACTGTAAAAATAGACGGTTTGGGCTTTTTTTGTTACACCGCTCCTTCGAGGACAGCGATGTCAGAATATTGGCAAGAGAAGACAAATGGTTTGACAGAGGAGTCAAAGAAGACATTTTAGTGAAAGTGTAAAATCCTTCCCTGAACAGAGGTGGTGATCTGAGACACTACTGATCAAAAACAACATATAACAACATTTTAAATAAGATTCCCAAACACTATTCAACCAGCAACCTTCTACACCCGGACTCACCTGGAACCAAACAACCCCCCTCCACCCCCCGAAGGATATGGACAGTGACACTCCCATTTGGTCATTGACCCTGAAACTCACACACAACACCCACCAATGACACCCACTCTACCACTTAAATTAATTAGCATTAGCACAGACCACTCCCCCTTCATGTGTATAAGTCCGGTTTCTTCCACCAGTTATTAGAACTGAACAAGTCTCTTGGATGAGAGACCAAACATTTTCAAAAGAGCTAAACCAGTCCAGAACCCGAGAAGAACTCCAAAGAAGACCGTTTTCTTTGTGTCGTTTTGTTATTACTGTTGTTTGTAGTGTTGTGGTGATTTTCCTTTTTTTTCTGAGTTTTGACTGTGTAACTGCTTTATGGAGTTTAACCAGGTGAACCAAATTTCTGATTCCTGAATGCTCTGACTTTCGGTGTGAACACATCGGGGAACCGGCACTGTCACTGTTCTCTGTGGGTCTGAAAACATCGCTACAGTATGCGCCTGGTTCTACAGTCTGTCTGTTCCATATGTTCTATGTGGACTCCAGATTTGCTTCAGTAGTGTAGGCAGAGAGGGTAGGGAGGGAGGAGGTTGAGTTATAATACCTAAAGCAAGTTGGTTTACTCGCGGCTAACAACTTGGAATAAAATTTAGCACATCATGTTACTTCAAAGTCATTAGCTGGGTTTCCATTACTGTTTTCCAAAAAATAAAAACAATATTTCTACTGTTTGGCTTCTGATACATGAGTCTAGTGAAGTCCGGTCTATTCGTCTTGCGATATGACGTAGTTCTCGCAGAGACAGAGGTGCGTTCCGTGCGTACCTCACAGCAGGCACATCCCAAGGCAAAGTCCTTTCTAGTGGCCACGCAGAATGGATTTCTGGGAGATAATTGTACAGAATTCACCTACAAGTTGTGGATCCAGAATTTCTAAATGACCCAGGTTGCATTTAATGAACTGTTACGTTATTGACCCTCTTGTGGCACCGGACCTGCCACGAGAGGTGCCATGCGTTTTTTTTGTGACTAGTGAAGATGCGTAAAATGCGTTTCCGTGACACTTTTGCGCAATACTTCTACATCACAACGTCTCAAAAACCGCTTCATGAGAGCGTAAAAACCTTTTTGTGATCTTTGACAGTTTTTGCGACATTTCTGTGTTTCCATTACCAGTTTTTATTGCACTATTTATATTTTGCACATTTCTGATGGTAATGGACACCCAGCTAGTGTTTTGGGTTTTTTTTTTTTTGCAGCAGTGTTGAGAATTCAGCAGTACCATGGTCCTGCTGCAGAATGTATATAGGGGACACCCCTATACCGTTGGTTGATGAACTGTATTGCTTTAGCATGGCGGTAAAGCAGTGTTTAGAATGAACACCCAACTGGCCCTTACATACCTGCAGCTCCGCCCTTTTGTATAAATACAGAAAATTAAGATGGCCTCAACCAAAAGTGCAGACTCTTATTTTAATGTTGATACAGCAGAAAATGTATTTTAAAAGAGTTTTAAGTATTCAGTATTAATATTCAGTTCAATTAACTTTATTTAAAAAGCACATTTCATGCAAAGACTCAGTGTGCTTTACACGAGGTAAAAACAAACAATAAAAGCAATAAAAACATGAACAGCACCCCCCACACACACACAAGCACACACATGCACAGAATACACATATACAATACAGCTTTCAACATATCCAAAAAATGTCAAAATAAATTAGAATCTAACAGTTGAATATGTACTGACATTACTGACATAAGTGCCTGCAGACTGGTTAAGTCTGTGAAGGACTCCTGTTTCTGTGACTGTGAACTAAGGCAAAGGTGGAACTGTTGGATTAAAAATGTGTGTGTTTTGTGTTTCAGGATCATCCATGAGGACGGTTTCTCTGGTGACGATGTTAAGCAGTACAAGCCCGTTGTTTACAGCAACACCATCCAGTCTCTGGCTGCCATCGTCCGTGCCATGGATACGCTGGGCCTGGAGTACGGAGACAAAGAACGCAAGGTCAGCACTCGCCTGCGTGGACATACACGGGTTCTTCCCATCCCTTGGCGCACACACGCACACACACACACACACACACACACACATATATATATATATATATATATATAAATATATATGT
>JAPTGZ010342026.1:0-11353 GCA_029814645.1 Fowleria isostigma | reverse complement strand
AGAGAGGGTACATGCAGAGGATGTGGGAGAAATGGTTGCTTTGAAACCCCACATCCTCACTGACTAAGAAACAGCTGTGAGCTCAGTGCTCTAATATCCGGAATAAGAGGTGAGGTACAGTGTTGTACCTCATCCATGGTACAAAGATGCTACGGCAAGGGGGAGCCAGGACGATGGGTCAGCTTGGGGGTGGTTTCACCATCACCCCCAAATATCGAGATCGGGTACCAAGCCCTAAAGACAGACGGACTAAATATAAGAGCAGCTGACCTGAGAGAGAGAATCATGAAGTCCTGGGGGAACTCAACTAGGCTAAACAACAAAGTACCAGACCAGTTGTTACTGGATGACTTGAACACTTCTAACTGTCCCAACCAACACCATCACTGAGACTGACCTGATGTACGCAGCAGCAACAGTAATCCTAGAGATGCTTGGCTACAAGATGAACAGCAGTAGCCAGAAGGAGCGAGTAGCCCAATGGAGGAGAAGGCTAGATTCATTTCTGTGACTTATTCAGTGTGTGTGTGTGTATGTTATTTGAATTGGTCAGTGGTTTTATGTCTCTGTCTGCGGTGGTTGAATGGTCTCCCTGTATCAGTAGTATTTAAATTCCAGATATTGGCCTTGGAGGAGTTTTATAGTTTACATCTATATCCTATATGATTTCCAGTTTTGGTTAAGTTTATGTTGAGCAGGTTGCTTTTTGCGGAGAGTTGACATCTTCGTCATCATTAATTAGAGGATTACAGCTGTTCAGTGCATTCAATTCATTGTATTATTGTGTTATTTATTTATTTATTTTTGGTGGTGAAGACATCAGTGAAGGCCTAATAGTAACTTATACGGTTCGCTACTGGATTAAATATAGATATCTGTGTTAAAATATACAGCATCACAGTAAAAATCAATCATAAAAATACCTGGAAAATCTACAGTCAAAAAATAAATGAATTAAGACAGGTAATAATAATAATACATTTTATGATGATGATGAGGGATTAGATTTATATAGTGCTTTTCTATTAAGGCATACTCAAAGTGCATACAATGGATTTTATTTATAACACACTTTATATTTTAACAAAAAAATCTCAAAGTGCTACAAAAGTCATTAAATTGAGTTGAAAACGGTTAAAAGGAATAAAAACAAGTCACACAAGAAACAAATTACAGCTTAAAAGATTTCTTAAAAAGGTAAGCTTTTAAACCCTTTTTAAAACAGTTTATGGTCTGTGAAGCCCTCAGATGTTCTGGGAGGGGGTTCCACAGTCATGGAGCAGAGGAACAAAAAGCTCGGTCTACAAAAGTGTGAGACTTGATCCTTGGAGGAAGAGGTTTGTAGCTGTTGGTGGAGCGGAGTGAGCATGCTGGGGTCTGGGGGGGTGAGAAGTTCTTTAAGGTACTGTGGAGCGTTGCCATGGATGCACTGGAATGTGAGGAGGGAGATTTTGTATTGGACCAGGGTGGAGATGGGAAGCCAGTGCAGTGAGTGAAGGATGGGTGTGATGTGTTCATATTTATGTACTCTCAGCAGGATCTTAGCGGCACTGTTTTGAACATTTACCTTTTCATTTTAAGTTTTCACTAAATAGTAAAATATTGTTGGGTATTTATGACATTTCAGAGCCTCAAAAATGAATCTGTTAGCAACCTAGTAATGTAACTCTTTCCATTTAGTGTTAAAGTACCTGTTTTGTCTCTGAGATTTTTTTTTTTTTTTTCTTTTTGAGGACTTTAAATCCATAAATACGCAGGAAAAACACACACTCACTGCTACTGAGTTCACACCAATATCTCACAAAAGTTTTTACAGAATCAGAAAAAGACATCGTCAGAATGTGTGGATTGTGTAAAAGTAAATGCGAATCATTTGGGTCCATTACTGCGTCTAACTTTACTCTGATACTTCACACTTTATCCAGAACTTTGTGGTTCCATCTGGAAGGAAATGTGTTGCATAAATACAGTTTTAATTGTTTACTTGCTGCTCATTTGCATGTTTTATGACAAATTCACAGGGAAAAGACTGGAGTGATTTTCAGACCTGAGGCCAGGCGGTTTGACTTGAACAACCCTGTTTATTCTGTTAAATCTGTTACGATGCACAAAGTGAACCAGGTGGATTCATTTATACGACAAAGTGGTCCTTATTTACTGTTGTTACCCCAGGGATGGTAAACTCATGTTAGTTCAGGTTCCACACTCTGCCCAATTTGAGCTGCAGTGGGCCAGACCAGATAAACAATAGTATCATAGCCTATAAATAATGACAACCCCAAAATTTTCTCTTTGTTTTAGTGCAAAAAACCCATGAAATGATGAAAACATTTACACTTACTAGCTATGCTTTCACAAAAATGATGTGAACTTGAAAAAACTGACATTTCTCAGGAAAAGTAAATGCAATTGCAGCAGTATCATGCTTCTAACTTTGCATGTATGCATATGCATTACAGATTTGATCTACAAAAGCACAAAACTTTTAGTAACAAGCAGAATATTGATCAAAATACACTTATTTAATTTAAGACATTCCAGGTTGTTTATATTTTTTCAGGGTATATTTCCATAATGTGACATTGAGAGATTAGTTTAGTTTCAGACACAAACGTAATACAAAACAGGAGGAAAAAAACAAAACGAAAAACAGATAAAGCAAAGCACAAACATAAATACATTTAAAAAGAAATATAAAAAATGATTTCAAATAGGTATATGGAAGATTAGGGATAACAATGGCTAGGGATATGGGATATTATCAGTTGATATACATATATTTATATAGTACATGTTTTATATATTTGTTTGGATGTAATATACTGTACATTTTTTGATATGGATATTTATGTATTATATAATTTTTGCATGTGTATATATATATACACACAATCTCAATATGGATATCTATGTAGTAAATATACACCACGGTGATTAGAAAAGAGTGGGAATTTTAAAAAGTGCAAACTTCTGCCCACTCCTTTTTCAAACTTGGTCATATAATGATTTGATAATGCTTATATTACTATTTATTTCTTTTTCCCCCCCTTAATTTAAGACAGGCTCATTTGAAATAAATTCATTAACTCATTATTTTATGTTTTCACATAAAAACTAAGATGACACTTGGAATTGTCATTATTTATAGGTTGTTACAGTATTATTTTACCTAAGATTGCACTTTGACACGTTGGATGAGGTCTCCATCATTGACTGTTTATATCTTCAGTGTAGTTTTTGCAGATTCATCCCGTGGGCCGGATTGGATACTTTGGCAAGCTGCTTTTGGCCCGTGGGCTGCATGTTTCACACCCTTGTGCTCCACCATTTTCCTGTTTTTCTGACGTTTCTGTCTTAATTACGGACGCCTAATCAGTCATACTGAGTTAATGAAATGCACACATAACTGAACAGAACACAGACTTCACTACAGGGACACAGAGAGGCTTTTGAGTCCAACTCCCCCTCAAAGCCAAACAGGACTTTTGTTTCTCAGCGTTGTGTTTCATTACAGCGTTTTCATTTTCAGCCCTGCCATCATCACCGGCTCTCATTTACCATCTTTATATTGGACATCCAGGAGCTCGGTGGTCATTTATCACTGCCTCTGTCTGCTGTGTTAAGAACGAAAAACCCAAAAGACTCTTGTGGCCTCGGCAAAAAAAATGAAAGAGCAGAAAACTCTGTGTCTCATTCCATGTATTATTCACAGAAATTAGCAAGCTTTGAGTTTTCAAAGGCACAAATTGTTGTTAACGACTCCAAATTACCTGAGGGACTTCAAATTAGTGCCATCTGAGGCTCATTTTCGTTCTCCAACATTTCTAATGGATTCATTTCACAAAGGCCGGTAACAATACAGAGTCCACATTATGGACAAATGGACGGGTAATTTCAGCCCTTAGCAAAAGAACTGCAAACCCCTCCAGAAGAAAAAGACAAAAGGACGGCAAGATGGACGCTTTGGACTGAGTGGACCGTAGGATTCAATAGAAGACACTGTCCTCCTGTTACCGTGCACAACACTATCATCATCACCAACACCATCATCATCATAATCGAACAGACGTGGTTTCATTTTACACAACACAGCCATACTTCGAATAAAAAATCATATAAAAGTTACTAAAGATCATAAGAAAACATATGACTCTAACATTTATACGTGCAATTATCCACATGGACACCGTTATGAAATGACTTTATCCAGAAGAGACACGGAGGTTTAATGGTAGGTTCATGTTTTTCTTCATTTGGACAGAAAAAAAAAGACTAATTTCACTCAGAAATTCAATTCAATTTTAAAAGAATATAGTAACTCAATGCACCGAGTGGTAAAAAAAAACAGTTACAGAAAGAAAGTTCAACAACAATCAGCATAAAATGAAACAAATACTCAACAAGTGGTGCCAGGCACAACAAGCCCCGCCCCCTCACACACATATTTTGCCCCTTATAAATGAACAGCGACGTTGATACAAGTAAAAACCATAAATATCGGCCCAATATATCAGCTAGTTGAGGTATTGGTGGATCACTACACATAAGTACTTGGCTTTTATAATATAGCTGGGAAGATTTTTTAAAATATCATTAAAAAAATTTTACTTTGACCTACTTTTATCACTTTTGTAGCACACCTGTATATAAGCCTCAGAATCCACCTGAGCCATGTATTAGAAACAGACATGTACCATCCAACTCCATTCTGTCCATTTACAGCTGAGTCCAGAGGAAACAACCACTCCAGTCTGATCACTTCTCTTCTTGGACTGTGACAGTTGATTCTTTGTGATTCTCATCCTCAACTTGGCCTTGACTGGCTATTCCAGGGGTGTTTCACAGAGCAGCGTCAACAAACTCTGAGTCTAACCCTGCACTCTGAGTTGATCTACTCTGAGATAGGAAACTCGGAGTTTCTGGTTCCAGAACAGCTGATTTGAGTCAGTTTGATCGACTCAGAGTAGTTTCACCTGGACTTAAGCGCGTGCACCACCACTGAAAAAAGATCGCATCAATAGAACCCTGATTCGATGAGTCACCATGGCAACGAGGAACAGCCGTGCTGCGTTGTTCACCTGCAGCCATCACTGGTCGGTTCAGTGTGTAAGTTTAAATGTTGTCCTTTTAATCAGAAAAATATTATAGATGAATGATTAATGAGGCCCACTTTTCTGACTGCCTTGTCTTACTCAAGTGTCTGTATCTCCGATATTTTACAAAAAACTGACAAAACAAAGAAACACAGTGCAACACACAATATCTGCTGGATGTGAGAGACAAGGTTCTAATAGTTTTGCATTTTTAATTATAGTTTAGTTTTATTTTATTTCGTTTTGACTTTTTTTTCTAATTCAGTTAGTTTTAATTAGTTTTTAGAGTGGTTTTGTTAGGTTTTGTTAGTTTTATTTGATCAAAAATGCTTAGTTTTAGTTTAGTTTTTATTAGTTTTGTTTCTGTCATATTTTGGGTTATTTGTCAGGTGCAGGATTCAAAAAGATCAGAGTAAGAAGTGTTTAATAAAACTCAACAGAGAATACCATATTTTAAAAAATGTATTCACTTACTACTAGAGCAAAATAAATCTATTTCATACCAATTGCAGAGGTTTATAAATTTACTGACAAAGATGGAAACAAAAGCCATTTCATCTATAATTTCAGAACCTTTTAGTTAGTTTTGCTAACACACACAACAGTTTCAGTTATTTTTTTTTTTGTTTTATTTCAGTTAATAAAAATGTATTTGAATTCGTTTTCATTATTTTGTTTGTTTTCCTTAACGATTATAATCGTGATGATAGTGTATGCTTCTTGTGTATATTCTACATGTACAATGTCATATTTCTATATGAATCTTGTATAATTCATTCTGTATAGTTTTATATACATGTTCTACAAGTCTACTTGTTCTTTTTATATGTGTGGGCAATTCTTTCCATGTATGTCTGTGTACACATCTATGGCAGAACTACTGTATGTTTCGCTAAAACTCGTCTTCTGACTGAATGAATGATAAATCAAATGTCATGTGTGGCTGAAAGGGGGCGGAGTCAGAGAGAAACTCGAGGTTTCATTGAGAAAAACCTGGTCCAGACCAGGTTAGTTTCACAGAGTCTATTACTATGGTAACTGACCTAGAGTTTAAGTTACCTCTGTCTGTGAAACAGGTGGAGTTACCCCTCTGTCTCTGGGTTGAGTTATCTCGCTTTGGAACACAGAAAACTCAGAGTTTCCCTTATTTCAGGGTTAACAGGGTCAGAGTTTTCAATAACTCTGCTTTGCGAAACGGACCCCAGCTCTGAGCCTCAATATTTACTTATTGTTCTTTGGATTGTGTTGAAATCTGTTCAAATGGGGGCGCTGCTGCTCAACAAACGGAGCGAAAACAGACCCAAAAGACGTATTTTATGACGAAACCATAATATCATTAACTTATCTTTTATCTAATCAGTGTATTTTTTCTTCCATTTAGCTCTATACTTATGTACTTCACAAGATTGTAAAATTTCTACTCTATTTTCTTATCTTCTTTCTAGTTTTTGTAATTTTACATATGTTGTATTCTTATTTCTGTTGTACTGGTATTTATTATTACTGTTGCACTGACTAGAGTAGCACATTTGTATATTATATATGTATATTTTCTAAATTTATTTGCTATGTTGAATTTTATATGCGTATATCTTATGTGTACTTCTCTATGCATTCTGTTGTTCTTTTTTCAGCAGTCTCTCCATGTATATCTGTGTACTTATGAGATGTGCAACACTATTGAATATTGTACATACATGTAATTAGCACTGTACATGGAGTGCATAAACTCAAAATAAAGTTAACTAAACTAAACAATGATAATAAAGGCTATTCTATTCTATTCTATTCTATTCTATTCTATTCTATTCTATTCTATTCTATTCTACAATGGGGGCACTAATCTGTTTAAATGTAGAATTAAGGTGTAAACAAATTACCCAGTTTTTCCTCCATCACATACAAATGATGCAAAGAATCATTCATATTTCCATCGAATCTCTTTCAGCTTCTGTTTCTATTAAAGCAAAAATGAAGAATGTCAAAAACCCTCTGGTCTTGTCATAAGTTGGAGTCGAACGCCGCAACTTTAAGCGATTTAACAAATAATTGAATGTCACAACCCGACGTCTTGTCGTTTCTGACTCTGCTGGGGAAGTTGCAGCTTTAATTGGCAGCAGATCTTCATAATCTGTCAAATAAATGAAGACAGTGATGAGGACGTTTATTAGACGATGTACAAGGTTGATCAGAGCGAGTGGAGTGAAGTGGAATCTCTCACATTTAATTCAATGATTAATGAGGCGCGCAGATAAACAGTCACTGGGTATAAAAGAAGAAACTCTGAACCCATGTCAGAAGAAGTCGAACAGAACCAGGAGGATTCAGTGAAGTTTACAGCAGGTCATTCATCATCTCTGCTCCAATGGCTCCTCTACCACCCATGAAGATAACACGAAAAACAATAATAACATGCACTTAACCTTTTAAAGACCCACAACTACTTTAAGCGACAGTTTCCAAATGAATTTAACTTTATATTGAAGTGTTTTAAAGCGATTTATCCCCATTTGTGATTATATTACCCCCTGTATTTTTCATTTTTTTCACTGTAAATTCTGTATTTTCTATATTTAATTCATTGATTATGTAAATGTTCATTAAAACTCTGTGTTAATTCAAAGGTTATTATGTCAAAAACCAAAAAAACTGAATAAAAAGTGTCTTTTTCAGTCCAATCTGTCAGTAACTGAACATAAACCCAGTGTGTCCATCCACTGGCATTGATCCAGCTCCATGGGTTTTACTGGTGAATCAATGTTGTAGAAGATGACAGTGTTTCCAAGGTAACTCCAGAGCTTCTGACAGTCCACAGACCGTATCTGATGATGATGAAAAGATGAATAATTGTATTTTACACCAACTATTTAGATGTATAGATAGGATTAGTGGATCAACAGGGATTAAACCAGTAGATGATTTAGGTTAAAGGTGCACTTGAGTCTTTACGGGTTAAATCAACTAGAGGGTTTTTTTTATACATTGTTGTCAAAAGTGTCAACAAAATGTCACCTTTGAAAAGGGAAAAGCATCCAATGGCTGAATTAAATGTACACGGTAAGGTTGCTGTCCAAATATTCATGTGCATATAATAGATATTTGTGCATATTAATCTATAGTTGTACAAAAATAAATATTTGTGAATTATTGAATGAATTCAGTCGTACATAAAAGGTACAGTTGTGGAAAAAAATATTTGACCACCCTATGTTTTCATCAATTTCTTGTTCATTTTAATGCCTGGTAAAAATAAAGGTACATTTGTTTGGAAATATACTGATAAGAACAAAAATAGCTCATAAGAGTTTAATTTAAGAGCTGGTATCTATTCATTTTTCATGGTTTTCTTGATAATAACCAAAATCACATCAGTTCTTACATCAGTAGCTATGGAATTGTACTGACAAAAACAGTGCTTTTACACATTCCATGTTTGCGTTTTTGTCTGTTTTAGCCACATATACACACAGGAGTTAGTACTTAATTGCATAGCCATTACTTTTTCACTGTTGATGGTATAATATTTTTTTTCTGCAATTGTATTGTGCGTATTTTATCAGAATATGAATGAATAAGTCTGGACAAGAATTACAAACATGAAATTCAACTTTACGATTGTGCTTTCTTTATCATGTATACAAATTCACCGTGACTCTACTGTCAAAAATATGTCACCACGTCACAGGCATTGTTAATGGAGCAGAGGATCCATGGATTCAACAGACTGACCATGACTTCAGGTTTCCTTTCTGTAGCAAGATCAGGGAGGATCACTGTCCAAGATGACAGACGAAGTCAGAACAAAATCAAGTCAAATCTAACAATTTGTCTATTGTTGTGACCACAGAGAAGGAACCTGAATCAGTCTGATCAGTCTGTGGAATCCATGTGTCCTTTGCTCCATAAATAATGCCTGTGAAGTGGTGACATATTTTTGACAGTAGAGTCACATTAGTGAGTTTGTATTTGTGATGGAGAAAGTGCAATCGTAAAGTTAGATTTTGTGTTTATAATTCTTGTCAAGACTTATTCATTCGTGTTCTGATAAAATACACACAATACAGTTGCAGAAAAAATTATCAGGCCATCAAGTCATCAGAAACAATGGTTATGCAATCCATTCTTAACTCCTGTGTGTTTCATGTGACTAAAATAGAACAGGAAACATGGAATGTCTAAAAGCACTGTTTTTGGGATGTTTTTCTGAATTTGTGATGGAGAAAGCACAATTATAAAGCTGCATTTTGTGTTTGTAATTTATATTCTGACAAATACACACAATATATTTTGTGTATGATGGAACTCATTAAAAGTTTACAAATATTTAGTTTTTACACAACTATAGACTAATATGCATGCATTTCTATCTTATGCACATGAATAATTTGACACTAACCTTACCCCGTATGCTCATTTTATTCCCTTCCAAACACCTGCACCTATTAAATAAGCTTTAATTAAAGTTACTCATTCATTAATAGAATGTGCTACCATGTTTCTATCTTCAGATCTAAATTGAATTCTAATAAAGTACAGAACTCACTTAAACGTTGACCAATCTGCTGTAAAATCAGAGAGATGAACGTCCACGTCTGCAGATAATGACTGACTCTAATGAGTTTAAGGTGGAGATGAAGTCGTTGGAGGTTCAGCCGTTGGGTGCCGGCAGAGCCTGGTCCAGGTCTTATTAGGAGTAGTGATGGTGGGGGTGGGGGGGGGTCTTTCTGCGTCCTCTGTCTGATTAAAAACACCAATTTTCCAACACTTTCTCTGCGGATTGTGGGCGAGAGCGTGATGTCTCCTGTCACACTCACATCGATGCCGATGGAGAAAAAATGTCCAGTTTTGTGGTCTTGTCTTTGGTGGAAGGGCGTTCGGAGACAACAAATTGGTAGGAAGACGCATCAGAAGTCAATGAGATGAGAAAAGTGAGGACGGATAGATGGGATAATAGACGGGGGAGGACGGGGAACGGCTGAACGAGGAAAAGGAAAAGAAGAAGAAAATTAGGTTTCAATCTCTATCAGGGCAGAACAGGAGGAGGGGAAATGTAGTCTGAGAAATAAACCACTTTTACACACAGATCTCAGTAAAAGGTCAGATAGTGAGCCCACCTTTTTCCACCATTGACCCATTTCCACAGACAAGTCAAAGGAGTAACAGAGGTGAGAGGATGGACGTTTACACAGCGGACCAGTTTCACCAATCAACGAGTTGGGGGATGCAGTGTATAGTGTGACGCATAACTTGCTCATCAGAAATTCCCCGAGCAAGGCGATGTTGCTAACCTCTCCAGAGTCGGCCTGTCTTTCGTCGTTCCGCTAATGTTAGCATGGATAGAGTCCTCCCCCTGATGTAACAACAGCTGGTGGATCTCAGAGTTGTCCCAGTTCCACATCTTTCCGGCTGCGTTGATATGTTTTTTTCTTTTTTGCTGTACACGGCCCGGATTCATTTTTAAAAACCCCTGACGCAGGGGTCGTACACACAGTACATCATCAAAGCGTCACACCTTGGTTGCAGAACGAGAGCTGTTCTTCCTCCATAGCATTCCAGAATCCTGATCCCACCTTTATCAGGGCTCTGGTATTGCCTCCAGAGGCGTTACAGGAGTGGGACCAAATGATCCACCGTTTCATTTACGGACATCGTTCCACAATAAAAGGTAGAATATTCCCAGAACAGAGGTGCAGTGGAAAAGAGGCTAGTGAGTCCAAACCAATGAGATGATGAAGCAAGTACAGACATTCAGTGAGTTACTGAGTCTGGAATAAAAGCATTTATAAAAGCAACTGAAATATAAAAACACTTGACTTCAAACACTCACACCGTTGAACATACACACTGGCAGAAGGTTAAGTCGGTACAGTAATAATAATGTCAGACATTCAGTAGAGTTGAACTGACACTAATTTAAGTCTGTTTTAAAACAAATTTAATCTGTGTAAACCTTTGTTCAATTAAAACCATCTTCTGTGTATGTAGTGTGTTTTTTTTAATGTGTGTGTGTGTGTTTAGAGTATGTTTTTAGGGTTTAATGTGTGTGTGTGTGTTTAGTGTGTTTTGTCTCTCATCTGTGGAAGGTGTTGGATTAAATAATCTTGACTCAGTGAATGTTGCCTCCAGTTAAACTCAAACCACCATGAACACACAGTAATATCAGTGTCATTACACACAGCGATGTCATCGCACACTGATGAACCAGCATGAACATCAGCCCTGAGGACAATGAACACATCACACACACACACACACACACA
>JAPTGZ010341998.1:0-11357 GCA_029814645.1 Fowleria isostigma | reverse complement strand
ATAATGTAGAACATCAGGGGGTCTTCAATTCTTTATGGTTCAGCTCCACATTTAGCCCAATTTGAGCTCAAGTGGGCTGGACCAGTCAAATAATGACATGATAACCTATAAATAATGACAACTCCAGGTTTTTCTCTGTTTTAGTACAAAAAACCATTAAATTATGAAAATATTTAAATTTTACAAAAAAATGTGTGAATAACCTGAAAAAAAAATCAAATTTCATTAGAAAAATTAGTGCAATTTAGACAATATTCTGCCTTAAATTTTTATTCATAATGTACATTTCACACAATGTTACTCAAACATGTGGTAACAGCAGAATGTTGTTAAAATTGCACATTTCAGGTTGTTAGTATGTTTTAATTTATGCATTTGTTTTCATTTTATTGTGAAAGGACAGTTTGTAAATGTAAATATTATCATAGTGTAATGTTATTTTTTTTTCACTTATATTTTTTTAAATGTATAGTTGTCATTATTTATAGGTTATTCTGTTACTATCTGACTGTAGATCACACTGGTCTGTATGTGGAACCTGAACTAAAATGACGTTGACTGTTAATGTCTTCAGTGTTATTTTTTTACTTTCATCCCTTGGGCTGGAATGGAACCTTTGGTGGACTGTATTTGGCCCACAGGTTTGGGACCCCTGATCTATAGCATAAATCTGCTCCATATTTTCATCCATTGGCTTGGATTCAGAGGGTCACCTTTGGTGTGTGATTGGTGGGTTGCCCCTCCCCCTGCGGTTATATCCATATACCCATTCAATGGGCAAGTCTATATGTGCCATAACTATTTATTACAGTTCAAAGTGCAATATCTGTTGAATATATTCCAAGTGCAGTATCTAGTTAAACACTGTTCACCCTGTCTCACTCATGTTTTAAATTATAAATAGTGCTTATCATGTTTGGTACTCATTCCAGTTAATCACCTACACTTATTTTTCATAAATCTTGGTACTTATTGCTTATTTTTGGTTTTTACTGCTTATTCATTGCTTATTTTATTGTTATATTTCTATCCTATTTATTTCCTACTGCTGCACTTGTGTGAGAAGTAATGGTAACACTAAATTTCCCCCTGGGAATTAATAAAGTATTTCTGATTCTGATTATTCACCCTTCTCTTTGTGATTGTCCAGAATGTTCCGGGTGTGATGGCAGCTGTGGCCCAGCTCCTGCGGCTCCCGGTCCCGGTCGATTACCATCTGAACAGACCTGGCGGTCCTGAACGCAGCTCTCTGGCTCTGCTGGCCGGGGTCCGAGTGCCACTGATGCAGGTGAGAGCCCCACTCAGGGCTCACATTGCTTTCAATTAAAGTTTTAGGTTGTTTTTTTTTTACTTTAAGGATAAGATGACAAAAAAAATATGAAAAAACTTTTCTAAGTAGCTGGGATAGGCTCCATGCGACCCCCGTGACCCTAGTGAGGATAAAGCGGGTTCAGAAAATGAGTGAATGAATGTTCAAAGGTCAGTTTTATTAAAAGTTGCACAATCCAAAATGGCCGCCACCCTGTGACATCACAATATGCAAAGTAGATGAGTAGATTTACCCCCATCATAAACTTTGAGTCATTCCCAATAATTATTTCATTTACAATCTGACTGTATTCTGAACCACTTCCAAATACACCTGTCTCAATTCTTGAAAATGTAATATTAAAAAAAACAAAAAAAAACTCCGGCACCCAAAGGGTTAATGAACAACTGGTCCTGAAGTCCAATCCATCCTTTTTGAGAGAGTTAGACTCGACTGAGAACCAGAACCTGAAGGATTCAAGAGGGAAGCTCCTTCTGTCCAAGGATCATATTTATTATCTTTTATTTTTCCCATTACATCAGTCTGCACTAGTGATGTCCTCATCTGGATTTTTTTGCTTTTGATCAAAATTTTTTTTTATAGTTTTGTTGATACCGATCTGATATCGATACTTTTTACTATAAAGTTTTGGTTTCAATTTGGAGTCATCATTTATAGATTATTATACTATTATTTTAATTGAGATCACAATTGCGCAGAATGTGGAACCTGAACTAAAACAACTATGACACCTTTGACACTTAATAACTTTAACATCATTTATGCACTTTTAAAATTCATACCTGTGGACCATATGTTTGTCATCCCTGCTGTAGCGCGTCTATGGACAGGTCCGTCCAGGGATTAGACAAGGTGGTACATTCCATGCCATACGTACCTCACAATGACCTAGAATTGGGTCCGGATCAGCCTGATCTCATGGCCAAAGCCCCTTTTACACAACACTTCTGTTATGTTAATATTGCACCTTTTTTACTGCAATGACGTCTGTGTAAACGTAATGGTGGATCATTTAGTCCCACCTTTATCATGGCTTTGTAACGCCTCAGGAGGTAGTAACACAGATGTGACAACGGTGTGATCATGATTCTGGAATGCTGTGTCAAAGGAGCACTTCTCAGTCCGCAACCAAGGTGTGATGGGAGAGACAACTGGCACATATGGAGGCACTGGCATGATGATTCCACGGCTGTGCCATTTTCAACCGTGTGCCAGGCATAAACGAAGCCGGCTGCGGTGCTCCATGCCAGTGCCTCCGTATGTGCCCGCTGTCTTTCCCACGTTGGGGGATTTACAAATGTGTCCCCTCCCCTTCAATTACAGAACGTAGGTCAGCTATGTAAAAGTCCTAACCAATGTTAGGCCTTTGTCTTGGCTGTGAAAATCAGATCAGCAACTCAACAAAAATGCCAGATCGGGTCTTCACCAGTCTTTATTAAAAGAGCAGTGTTTTTGTTCCTCAAAACATTAAATCTGTGTCAGACTGTTAAAAAAAAAAAAAACCCTGATCAAACACAGATGTTCAGGAGAGCTGATCAGTGTCCAGTTGTGTTGATTATTTTAGACTAAACTTCCAGGATTCATGATAAACTGAAGTTTATTCCTTGGGAATGTTAAGCCTTTCTTCTCGCCTACACATGTTTAGTTTTGACTTGAATAAAACAGCTTTAAATAACTTTAGGCCGTACTGATTCCAATCCAGCTGCTGACTAATATGAATATATTTTAAACACATTATTCACAGGCTTCAACAGGAAACAGAACAGTGAGACCTCCAGCCAACAACAGCAACGGTTAGTATTCACATTTATATGAAAGGCCTCATTAATAAAGAGAAAAATGATTTCATTATTAATCTTTATTTTTATTATTATTATAACAGAATTTAACACACTGTTTTGAAACACCAAGTTCATTAATTCTACATTAATCAGTTGATTTTCATATTTAAATATTTATTACAAACTTAAAGAATAAAGTTATTAATTGCAGTAATGACAGGATATTGTTTTGATAGATTTTTAATTGATTGCCAGCCCTATTACATGAGTTTCTGTGAGTTTTAGCATGCTTTAAATGTGCATGCATGTTTGTTGTGGTCTGCAGCCATCAGACTGGAATACAGCCAACCCGCCACCGCTCGGCCTGACTGCTGCAGCCACTGCAAGGTGCTGCTGGGAAACGGCGTCCGCATCGTGAAGGAACTCAAACGGGTAAGTGGAGGACTAGATGCGGAGCTGACGTGGACCTGAGCCCCCAGTCCCACTGAGGTCACGCTGTGGTTTGTGTTTCAGGAGGGTCAGGCCAAACCAGGACCCAGCCTGATGTTCTGTAGTCCAACCTGCTCAGCCCGACACATGTCTGACCTGCAGAACCAAGCCCACAAGGTGAGACTCCAATTTTCGAAAATGTATATTATATACTACATCGTCCACAACACAGCTATATTTTATACATATGTGTAAAAATATTAGGTGCTGCTGCTTGTTTCTGTTTGGTAAAGAATGTCTGACACAGTGATGATCAATTAAACCATTGGCTTCTTAAAGTGGGGGTCATGAGATAATTTTCAGAAACCTCTTGATGTGATCTCTGAGGTGGTTATGACGGAATAAGACCGTATGAGGGACTTTTGGACAGAGCGGTTCTACATCTGTCCATCTCAAATTTGGTTCTAGAACTACTCTCCTCAGGGAAACTTTTTCATTTTTGCATCCGCACAGGCGGTAAGAGATCAATAATTCCCAAAATGCTATTTTTTTTTGTCTACATGACTGTAACGACATGATGTGATATACTGTTAGAACATGAGGAGAGCCAGAACGGAGACCAACGCATCTGTATGATCATAATATGGATTAAAACTAATGGATTACAATTTAGAAAAATATACAACATGTAGAAATGAATACTACTATAGTACATGGAATACTAGTAAATCCTCAGAACAGTATCTGAGGTCCAAGGGACTGTGCCTTGTGAGTGCCACAGACCAGTGGGGTCAGCACAGCCCTTTGGATCGTGGTGGAGCTCGGCTGACAGGGCTCTCGGTCTGTTCTCTGGGACCATTCTTACCCAGACCGTACTGTGCGTTCTTAATATTGAGAAATGACAACAGTTACTTTTATAAATTGCAGCGCTGCAAGATGTGAAAATATACGTAAATGGGCATGACCCAAGTTCTACCAATCTCCGAACACCTACAGTACTGGTCGAAAGTTTAAGAACACCACAATTTTTTCAGTTTTTAATTGAAATTTAGGCAGTTTAAGTCCAATAAACAGCTTGAAATGGTACAAAGGTAAGTGGTGAACCACCACAGGTATTAAAAAAAATTAATAAAAAAAAAAAAGGTTAGGTTAACCAGAACTGAAAAATAATGTACCTTTCGGAATTATACAAAAAGGCCTTTTTCAGGAACAAGAAATGGGTTAACTTAAAACAGTTCTGTTCAGTGGAGGTTGATCAAGCCTTGAAACTTGGTGGTTCCAGTTCCTCCAGGTGTTTCTACACATTTATGGAACTTCTACAACAGAGTTGGAAGAGTTTATGAACAATATTTCATTTCCACTGTAGAAAGAATGACCCCAGTGTGTTCAGCTGTTATATCTGCTAAAGGTGGATACTTTGATGAGTCCAAAGTTTAGAATACAGTTTGGTTTCTAAATTGATTCCATGATTTCTTTTTAATTGTTTATTTGTTCTATGCTTTACTTTCAGAGTAGACTGAGACATTAAGCTGCATCATTTTCAATGAAATTATGAAAAATTGGGCTGTTGTAAAACTTTTGACCAGCAGTATACGTCATATAGTTCCTATCGAACCATGAAAAGACCCTGCCTGGGAGGAGGAGATGAAATGGTTCGAGAACTTTGGTCCATGGTTCTAAGTTCCAATGCTGTCCAAATGCACAAAATAGGTTCCTGAAGTTCCTGAAAAGGTTATAGGAACTACAAAGAGTTCCTACAGTGCGGAAAGGCCTATCGTTGCACCTGTACTTTAAAGGAAGGATATTGAAATTGTGAGTTTCAAGGTGCGTAGGAAGTGCTTTAGCTTGGAAAGAACAAAGATTTCATTAATACAGCATAAACAATGGCTTGACAGCAACAAACAGATAAGGCATTGTTCAGCCTAAACCCTTGTGGCAAATATGCGGCAATATCTAGTGTCTCTACTGGTAAGGTTCCTTGCCCCCACACCATACATTTGATGCAAAAATCAAAACCATCGCATTAGATTTATTATACATATGTGTAATATATAATAGGTCTACTATTTTGAACAGGCACCCACTCTATGCTGTTGTACAATTTTTTACCCCTGTATGTATGTAGTTGTTTTTTTTCTACCCAGTAAGAATTATGCACATGCTCCAAGACGTTGGGAATGTGCAACCATTTTTCTATTTGATGTAAACATCCGGTAGTGAAACCTGTCATATTGAATTTACCCCATTTATGTCGTATTTACTATAAAAAAATTTGGCTTTATTTGGAGATTCTAAACTGCACAGTTAATGGAGGTAAAAATAATACAGGTCTAAAACCAGCACACTGCTTGCTGTACAACATTTACCCACGTAGTGCGCATGTGCAAAAACACTGAAGGCACAAAATGGTAAATGGTTGGTACTTGTATAGCACTTTTACCCAAAGCACTTTACAATAAAAAATAGTACGGGACACCATAGGGCTGGGAAAAAAATCGATTTAATCTTAAAAATGAATTTGTAGATCAAATCGATTTTAATTTTAGAAAATTTATTTTCTTGTCATTATCTTAATTTTTTGTACTGAACTAATTCGGTACAGGGAACACAAACAGGGCAGCGCCGCAGGGTTTAGCAGGTGGATTCTCAGCGCGACGCACAGAAGCCGGTCGGACGTATGAAGCATTTTAACTTTCATTTTCTGTTTGTTGCAGCTTTGTGTCACAAGAGTCAACGGGTTCATTTATAGCAGAAAGCATTTTATTTTTTAAGTCAAGTTAGTAAAATCCAGTGGAGTTTTTCCTCTGTCACCGTGTGTCTCTGTTATGACATGAGGTCACATTCACATCAGGGACTGTGAGGCGTTCAAGAACACTCGTAAATTAGTGTGGTTGCAATAAACGAACAAATACACTGAACATAAACATGAATGAACAGCGCTTACTATAAATGAAAGTTTTGGGTGCTGGGTATATTTTACCCACCCCCAAGTATTTTTCTGACGTCACACTTCCTCAGCTCTACAATACTACGACAAAACATAAAAGTCCATTTTTCTTCAGGTCCTCTGTTTCAGATATACTAATCCTCAACTTTAATCTGAACTTTAAAGAACAAATAACGTGAACAGTGAATTAAATACGGGAAAATACTTAATTGTCACTGAAGAAATGCAAAATATAGAGGATAATATTTCTAAAAAATATAATATTACTAAAATGGTGATAAAATTAGAGATAAAACTGGTACTGACACAAAAATGACACTGGGTCCTTATAGGTTAAAGGCAAACATGCACTTATTTTTCATTTTTACTAATGCCATAAATGCAGATGTTTACATGTTCAGAGTTACTATGGTTACACATCATCAGTCCAAATGTGAATGACTGAAATGTTTAAAAGGTGTCAGTGTCAATGTCCATTGTAATATCTAAAGTTACAGGACCGAACTGATTTTTTATAGGTGATCTGTTGAAATGATACCAATGAAAATTCACCACCGGTCCCTTTAATTATTAAACTTGTGTTATTCTTAGTTGTTGTGAGGATGCACACTGTCACAGTGTTGAAACCAATAACTGCCTTTGCTTTATTTTGAAGGTCTGTCTCAATGCACTGAAAAAAATCAAGTTAATGTTTTTTCTGTATTTACAGTCTGCACTTTTCGTTCACTCATTTTTTGAACCTGCTTTATCCTCACTTGGGTCATGGGGTCACTGGAGCCTATCCCAGATACTTATGTTCTTTTAAGTAGGGAATTAAAAATCAAATCGAAAATCAAGGTTTTTTTAATTAAAACATCTGAGATTTTTTTTTTTTTTTTAGGCTAAATCGCCCAGCCCTAGGACACCATACTCACTCACTGACCACACCAAGAGATCAGTTCAACAGGAAACACTGGTATCATTGCGTGGCTCCTGTGTGCACATTTTTTGTTTTTGTTTCAGTGACAAAACAAAGGGGATTGTGAGTTTAAAAATTTGGGAACCCCTGAATTCAATAATTAGCTGCATTTTCTTTATCAATTAAATTTACTAGACATGAATATTTTAGGTTGTTTTGTGTATTTCCGGCCTCATCTGACTGAACAGACAAACTTCGCCTAGCAACTGTCACCTCGCCAACTACTGTATCAACTTTATGAACAACGTGAACAGTATACAAGAATGTTGTTTTAAAGTTTTATATATAAAAATAAAACTGGAAATCCTTAGTCACTATCAGCTGATTTGATTAATCAGTAACACATTTAATTGATAATTGATTTATATTTGAACTTGGTTGTCATGTCTATAAATTGTCTTCAAATGTAAATCACAGAGAGTTACTGTGTTCATTATTTATGAGTATTGATTGGATGAAGCGTTTCAGTTTGGATGGGGCCATTCTAATGCTGATGACATCACTGTTATTGATGAACCAATGAATGCATCGTAACATGTATGTAAATTACCATCCTCAGGTTGGCCCCACCCCCATCCCACCACTCCCCCCAAGCAAAGCACTGCACCAGTACACCAACAATATGTCGTCCATCGCCGTCCACACCCTCACTCTCAACCCCATCTCTGCTGACCCCGCCCCCTCTCCTCCACTGTCCTTCCCCCCGGCCTCTGCTATCACCATGGAGACCAAGCCCCGCATGGACAGCCTCAAGGTGGGTGTGGTCTTAAATAATCAAACAATCTTTCAGCTCCTTAACGGCTCACGTGACTCAGCACTAACCGGTTCACAGGTGAAGGTGAAGTTAAAGCCCCGCCCACGAGCTGTGCCAGGTGGAGATGACCCTCTAACATCACGGCATGGGAAGAGGATGAAGAGCTCTCGTTGGAGACGCTGGAGCATTAGCATTGCGCTGAGCAGGTTAGCATCACACTGAGCAGGTTACAGCGTTAGCATTGTGCGGACCAGACAGAACACTGTCCTATATGTCATCATTTTCTCAGGGGTCCTTGCATCCCCAATGAGGCAGTTGCAATGCCAACCGAGGAGGAGCTCAAGAACTTGGGGGTTTGTCTTCGCCCTGACCCGTTACCCAAAGATCAGCGCCGCTGCTGTTTCTGTCATCAACAAGGAGATGGACTGACAGACGGCCCCGCCCGCCTGCTGAACCTGGACCTGGACCTGTGGGTGAGTACAGGGGACACAGATGGACAGGTGAGTCTGTGGTCCGTCTAGTCTCTAATGCATCCTCTCTGTGCCTCAGGTTCACCTGAACTGTGCTCTGTGGTCCAGCGAGGTGTATGAGACTCAGGCCGGCGCTCTGATCAATGTGGAGTTGGCTTTGAGACGAGGCCTGACGCTGCGCTGCGCTCACTGCCAACAGACCGGTGCCACAAGCGGCTGTAATCGCCTCCGCTGCACCAACACCTACCACTTCACCTGCGCTCTGCAGGCACACTGCACCTTCTTCAAGGTAGGGAAGCAATCACACTGAACGACAAAATATCATCCCTCAAGTTACACACAAACACTGGACAGTTATACTGTAAAATATATCACAATAACTGTCTCTGTTCTGGGATGGAGCCTGTGACCAGAACTCATACTCATGATCCTTTACGGGGCTCTCGTCTAGTCTGTCCCCATAGTTGGCAATGGTGAGCATGTCAGTCCTTAAGCCTTACAAGAAAGAGAGAACAAAGAGTTTATTTTGACGATGTAAGTCTTCATATCATGTCCAATCAGCAGCTGTGACAGTCAGATTGAGTGTCAAGGCCCAACCAGCAGTCCTGCCCCAGTCAGGTTGAAATTCGGTCTAGGTGCTCTCATAGACTTACATGGAGAGATTTTTTTTTTTCACATTTTGGAACCATAATGCATTTCTGTGGCTCTGGGATTAACCCAACATGACTTCATCATACTCAGTGTCACTGATGTGTGTTCGGATGATACGTACAGTCTGTGCAGACGTCAGGAGCCTACAAGATCAAGCTAGCATCTAGCATGGTTAGCATCTGCAACTCAATCATTTCATTGAGGGAATTACCACTCAGTCATTGAAGTAATGTTAATAAATTGTTTATTAAAGATTTAGGACCACATTTAAATATCAAGCAGGTGTCAACAAAAGAAAACTTAGTCTATCTTTTATTATAATTTGATTTGATTATCTCTGTCATCCATGATTTCTATAAATTGTAGGCTTTCAAGTTCAAACTATTAATTGAACATGTGTTGATGTCCACAGTGGAAGTGTTTTATTGTGGAACCAAACTCATGTTTTTGAGACATTTAACTTGTACTGTATACAAGTCTGGTGTTGACCTCTAGTGATTGAACAGGAAAAACACACTGTAAAGTTATCTGTCTGACTTTTATTCATTATTATTTGACCCATTGAATGGGGCATCTTAGCCATCATCACAACAGTTGAACTCCCTGAGAAATTTGTCAGGAGCCACCCCTACTGAACACCAAACAATACTCCAGACACATCCTAGATTTTAGCCAAACTGGTTAAATTATTTGATTTATTTTTCCTCCAGGATAAGACCATGCTGTGTCAGCTCCATAAACCCAGGACCGGCCTTCTGAGTGGGGACAGGTCGTCCAGCGCCTCCCCCTCCTCCATCCCGGGGCCGACCCCTGACCCCGTGGTGACATTGATGTCTGACCCGTACGACTCTGAGCTGCGATGTTTTTCCGTGTTCCGGCGGGTTTATGTGCAGCGTGATGAGGCGCGGCAGATCGCCGCTGTGGTGCAGCGTGGCGAGCGGCAGCACACCTTCAGGGTGGGCAGCCTGCTGTTTCGTGCCGTTGGCAGGCTCCTCCCACATCAGCTCCACACCTTCCACAGTAAGACAGCCATCTTCCCTGTTGGTTACCACGCCAACCGCATCTACTGGAGCATGCGCCACAGCAGCAGGTAATGTGTCTGTGTTTTTACGGTGGTTACACCTGCCGCGGCCGTCTGACCAATCAGATGCTGTGTCCGCAGACGCTGTAAGTACATGTGCTACATTGAGGACAAGGATGGTGAGCCGCTGTTCAAGGTCAGAGTGGTGGAGAAAGGACACGAGGACCTGATCCTGACTGGACCAACACCTAAAGGTGAACCTACCCGTTACCTGGACAACCGAGGAACAGTGGGTGGGGTTTCTGTGGGTCTAGTTCTGATTCTTTTGGCCTGTGTTTCTCTGTCACATGCAGCTGTTTGGGACCAGATCCTGGACCCGGTGTCTCAGATCAGGTCCTCCAGTGGGACCTTGAAGCTATTCCCGGTTTATCTTAAAGGAGAAGATCTGTTTGGTCTGACTTCATCTGCAGTGACCAGGATAATTGAATCTGTGCGTTCACACTGAGTCGACTCAGGTCCTTCAGTTGGAGACATTGACCTGTCTGTTAACCTGTCTGTCTGTCTGTCTGTCTGTCTGTAGTTGCCAGGGGTGGAGGCCTGTGAACACTACACCTTCCGTTATGGCAGAAACCCTCTGATGGAGTGGCCCCTAGCCTTTAACCCATCTGGTTCTGCTCGGTCTGAGCCCAAAGCCAGTCAGGCCAAAAGGTAATGACACCAGGGGGTGAGACTGGAGGTGGAGGGTGTCGTCAACATCAGGGGGCGACAGCGGAGGTAGAGGGGGTCGTCAACATCAGGGGGCGACAGCGGAGGTAGAGGGGGTGGTCATCACCAGGGGGCAACAGCGGAGGTAGAGGGGGTCGTCAACATCAGGGAGCGACAGCGGAGGTAGAGGGGGTGGTCAACATCAGGGGGCGACAGCGGAGGTAGAGGGGGTGGTCATCACCAGGGGGCAACAGTGAAGGTAGTGGGGGTGGTCATCACCAGGGGGCACCAGTGGCGGTAGAGGGTGTTAT